>SJYX01009897.1:33710-46912 GCA_006410675.1 Oreotragus oreotragus
GGTTGGGGAAGGGGGTGGGAGTGGGTGTGGGGAACTGAGATCTTTCTAGAACTAGGAGCTTTCTTCTGCAAGGCTTTATAGCTTCCATGGCTCCCAAACTGTCATATGAGTAAGACTTATTTTAAATGCCAACCACAAGTTGAGAATGCTCAGCTTCAATAAGCTCTCCTGAGATTCTGATGCAGGCAACTTCCAGTACACTTTGAGGAGCATTTCGGTGGAGGTCTATCACCGAGGGATGTACTTTAAGGAAGTCAAGGATATTGGAGCAGAGGTGGTGGCCTTGTGCCCAGGAGGGTTGAGACTCCACTCTTAGGACATCACTTTTTGATCTCTAGGTGAAGTGGCCATGATATTGTGATTTATAAGAATATGATAATGAAAACCACATATTCAGTCTTCATCCCCATCCCTGGCACAGAGCTCCTGAAGCATTCCTTAAGGGATGAGAGTCATGAAAGTGTCTTTTGTTATATGAATGAGGTGACTTTTGGACCACTTCTATACTGGGGGCTGGTTGTCAGGAGAACCTGTGATGAGAGCTGGCATTTGTAGGCCCACCCCCATGACCTCGGGGAAAGGGAGAGAGGCTGGAAGCTGAATCAGTTACCAATAGATGATGATGTAATCGATTGTGTCTTTGTATTGCAGCCTCCATAAAAAGCCAAAGGGACAGAGTTCAAAGGCCTTCCTGGTTGATGAACACACGGAGATCTGAGGAGAACAGCAGGCTCTGGGAGGGCATGGGAGCTCCATTGTTGCTGCTTAGTTGTTAAATGGTATCCAACTCTTTGCAACTGCATGGACTGTGGCCCACCAGGCTTCTCAGTCCATGGGATTTTCGAGGCAAGAATACTGGAGTGGCCTACTCCTGGGGGAATCTTCCCAACCCAGGGATTGAACCTAGGTCTCTCACATTGAAGGCAGATTCTTCACAGTCTGAGCCACAAGGGAAGCCCAAGAATTCAGAAGTGGATAGCCCATCCCTTCTCCAGGGTATCTTCTCGATCCAGGAATTGAACTGGGGTCTCCTGCATTTCAGGCAGATTCTTTACCAGCTGAGCTACCAGGGGAGCCTCCAGAGAAAGCTAGAAAGAAAGTGCAAGTGCAAGTCGCCCAGTCGTGTCCAATTCTTTGCCACCCTATGGACTTAAACAGTCCACGGAATTCTCCAGAATAATGGAGTGGGTAGCCTTTCCTTTCTCCAGAGGATTTTCCCAACCCAGGGATCGAACCCAGAAGTCCTGCATTGCAGACGGATTCTTTACCAACGGAGCTGTCAGGGAAGCCCAGAGCTATCAGAAAGAGCTAAAAGCTCCTTATTTAACATCTAGGCGTGAGGATCCAGATCTGTCTGCCTTACCCCCTCTTCCCTGCTGTGATCATCTCTGGGGAAAACTGAGACCAAGGACACTAGAAAGCAGGTCTAGCTTTTTGTGTCTGAGAACAATGATCTCACCCCAAGCCACAATCTACTCAACTAAAGACTTCCGACTTCCTGTCCCAGACCTGCTGGCCCATGTTACACTGGCAATCAATCCACTCTGCTTGAGAGATTCCAACAGCTGAGTTGCCAAATTATCAAGCGAGAGAGATTACAGACAAAGGGAACATGTCATTTTTAGGAAAGAGTCCAAACTGAATGGCCAGGAGATGGGGACAAGTAGAGGCAAAATTCACGAGTGACACAGAAGCAAATTCAATTAGAACATAATGAGGAAAGAATCATAATGAGAACTTTTAAGAAGATAGAATTAGAGCATAAAAAAATGAAATTATGCAACTAAACAGCATGATTGCCAAATTGAGAACTTCAATGTAGATGTTAAAGAGAATGATAACTTATGAAAACTAAATTAGTATTTGGTGTTGGGGGGTGGTGTCCCAATAACCCAATACAAAAGAAAATAAAGCATACTAACTACTAAGAAAAATGCACAGATACAAGACATAAAGGACCAATTATGTGGAGACTTAGTAGTCTAATAATAGGAGTTCCAGAAGGAGAAGATAGAAGAAAATTAAAGGAAAACTTGATTTTATTTATTGATTTATTTTTATTGGAGTATAGTTGCTTTACAATTTTGTATTACTTTCTGCTGTACAAAAAAATGAATCAGCTATGTGTTTACATATATTCCCTCTTTTGTGGATTTCCTTCCCATTTAGGTCACTACCGGGAACTGAGTAGAGTTCCCTGTGCTATGCAGCATGTTCTCATTATTTAACTGTTTTATACATAGTATCAGTAGGGTATATATGTCAATCCCAATCTCCCAGTTCATCCCACCACCTCTTCCCCCTTGATATCCATGCATTTGTTCTCTCTGTCTGTGTCTCTATTTCTGCTTTGCATGAAAGACCATCCATATCAAGAGCCAGCTCACTGAAAAAGACCCTGATGCTGGGAAAGACTGAAGGCAAAAAGGGGAAGAGGACGAGAGAGGATGAGTTGGTGGCATCACTGACTTAATGGACATGAACTTGAGCAAACTCTGGGAGACAATGAAGGACAGGGAAGCCTGGTATGCTGCAGTCCATGGGGTCACAAACAGTCAGACACGACTTAGCAACTGAAGAACAACAATACCATTTTTCTAGATTGCACATATATGCGTTAATATACAATATTTGTTTTTCAAGAAGGCTTGATTGTTTAGATATAACAATGAAATGAAACACTGTTTAATGTTTAATGAAACAACACACTCCAGTGTATCATGGGTATCCTGGTGAATGTTCTCAGCTTCAAGGATTAATTTAACTCTGATCAACTGGAAAGAGCAAGTTATTAGAAAAAAAAAGAGAGACAGAGGACATCATTGGACTATCAACAATACTGGAGGCTCTTGAGAGACAAAAGGATGATATCAACAGGCTATTGGGGGGATAATGGATTGTGATCTGAAAATCTTATATCCAGTCATAATATTATTATATAAGGACAAAAAACAAATGCATTTTGGAAACACATAGTGGCTTAGAAAGTCTGCACCCATGTACTCTGAGGAAAGCAGTTAACAAAGTTCTAGAGAAAACAATCTGAAACAAAAATCTCTGCATGGAAAATGACAGAGAATACCAAAAAAAAAAAGATGGTGATTAATGAACCTTATATTGGTTATAATCAGAATGGACATTGCTAGCCTGATGTGGAATACTAAGAATTTTTTAATCAGATAAGACCTACTTCAGGAGAAATTTCAATAGCCTTAGATAAAATTCTAAGTTATCTCAAAACCTAGCAGTAGGGGCGTGAAAGAAGAAATTGGGGAAGTAAAAGCTGTTCCAAGCTTTGATGAGGTTTTTGAGTCTTGAAGGAGGGGCTGCAGTGACAAAAAAATAACCTGAACTTGCTCCTTAGACATGAAAAGTCTTTTGTTCTTTCACCGAGGATTTCTTACTGGCAGTAGTCTCTCTCTCTCTCTCTCTATTTTCTCTCTTTAACCTAGCTGTCTCCTTTCTTTACCTTCTGAGTTCCTCATCATTTTTTGTCCCTTCCCATCTTCATCCCAGTCTTTACATAGGCCAAATTAACTGTAGATTTCAAACTTAGCTCCACATTCACCTCTGTCCACCAGGATGCTCAGCTGAGCAAAAGGAACAATTTATCCTTTAGCCATAAAAAAGCCTAGCAGAAAATTTGTGATTATGATCTTCCTTTGGACAGCATCCACCCTCATTAGAAGGCCGTGCCTTTTTGAAGAACATTTCTCCCCATCTGCTCCAGAGTCCTGTAAGAAGTTGTATCAGGGACTTCCCTGGTTGTACAGTGGATAAGCATCCACCTGCCACTGTAGGGGACATGGGTTTGATCCCTGGTCGGGGAAGATTCCACACGTCAACGGGCAACTAAGCCAGTGCACCATGGACCTAGTAGAGTCTGTGATCCACAAGAGGAGTCACTGCAGTGAGAAGCCTGTGCACCGCAATGAAGGGCTGCCCCATCTCTTTGCAGCTAGAGAAAGCCTGCACACAGCAACAAAGGCCCCAAAATTAATCAGTTCATTATTAAAAGAAAAGAACGCTGTCATCTTTCAGTGAAAAGCTGTAGGGTTGAGAATAGGGATAAGCATGGAGGTGGGCACAATGAGATGAGGCTGGAGATGTTGGCAGAGCGGAGCGTGCAGAGGTTTGAGAGCCTGCTTAAAGAGTTTGGGCTTTATTCTGAAGGCGATGGGGAGCTGTAATAGGTTTCATGTGTTTGAAAGATATCCCTGGCTGCTGTCTGGAGATGAATGAGCTTGTAGACAGGATGAACTTGAAGGCAGAGAAGCCAGCAGGGAAGTTGCTTCTCTAATCCCAGTGAGGAATTCTTTTTATTTACAGAAACTCTATACAGCCCTGTGACCCAAGTGTGGATAGAAGCTTTTCTTTTTTCCTTTTGTACTGGTCAGATGGGAATGTATCACTTATAAGCTGCTAACTTTCTACAACGAGAATGCTTTTTTGTCTTATAAAAACCCAGTCTGCCTTTTTTCTTTTTTTTTTTTTTCGGCTCTGTTTTGCCTCTTTGGCTGCATTGGGTCCTAGTTATGTCACGTGAGCTCTTACTTGTATCATGTGGTATCTTTCATAGTGGTGCTTGGGCTCAGACCCACAGCATGTGGGGTCTTAGCCCCCCATTCAGGGATTGAACCTGTGTCCCCTGCATTGCAAAGCAGATGCTTAACCACTGGACCACCAGGGAAGTCTCCCCAAGTCTGCCTTTAGAGGGTCTGACCCCCTAAGATCCCAGAAGGCTGACACCCAAGAAAAGTCCATGTCAGGATCACAGCCACTTCATCTGACTCCCCAGCTTTACCAGAGCAATCCAGGGCATCACCCTCGAGTTGCTTCCATTGTATGACTGACTGCTATCAGTGCTACTGACTTTATCTTCCTGTCTGGTCTCCTTCACACTCTTGCATGTGATGGCCAGCTTGCATTCCCTGATGCTTCCTAATATTCAAAGTTTTATTTTGCAGCATATTAAATTCAAACCTTAGTTAAATTCAGAGCTTCATCAAGTCTATTGCAAAAGTTATGGCATTGACTGGAAAGAAGCAGGTGCCAAGAACTGACTTGGGGGAATTCATGTGACTCAGAGTATCCCAAATCCCCACTGAGCCTCTCTTGGCAGCAGATTCAGCTTCTCCTTTCCCCTAATACCTTCTTCTCCCTTCTCCTTCCTCCCCCTCCTCTTTCTCCTCCTCTACTGTCTAGGAACCCACAGTGATCTTGCTATAGATATTTACTTTGCAAGAGGGAGCCAGTTCTCTCCAGATCCTTATCATCTCTGATTGACTTCAGACTTATAATGAGAATTATAGCCTAGCATGTCCCCAGGGACCCAGAACCAGGAATAAGTTTAAGATATAAAAAGACTTTAAGTCTTTCCTAATTTATCAGCAAAACCTTGGAGAATGTATGTGAGATTAAGGGCTTGGCTAAGGAAAGAAAGGCATAAATAAAGATTAGACTCTATTTTTCGATCTGGTATTCTTTCCAGAGATGTTGGATGAAAAGATAGTTCCAGCAGCTGGAGTGAATCTAATTGTTTTTCTCAGCTGGCAGACTGCGAACTGACTCAAAGATGAACCACATCAAATAAGCCAAGAAGTCAGAAATTCCAGGGTTTAATAAAGAAGAACAAATAGAAGACTTAGGAAGATAGGGATTTAGGAGTGGATTTATCATAGGTGATTCAGTCTTCTTCCTAATAGAGATCAAGAATATACCCATTCCTCAGGATCTGCAGGGAACTGGTTCCAGGACACCCCCATCCTCACTCCCCAGGCCTTGGTGATACCAAAATCCACAGATGCTCAAATTTCTTATATAAAATGGCATAGTACACAGTTGGCCCTCTGTATCCCTGGATGCTGAACCCATATATGGAGCCCACTGTGCTCATATCACAATACCATTCAAAAATACCTCAGTTTAGAAGAGCTAGAAACGTTGAAAAGCACAAACAGGCCAGGAATGCAGATGGGAGGAACTAGCTGTCCTGAAATCATCTCCTTGATTTCCAACAATGGTAATAAGATAAGGGCAGGACACTTAAGCAAGGCCAAGCATCAGACTTAACCCTCTGAGGTATGGTATAGATAATTATCATAATTGGCAAAGGTACTATGGTGGTGATCTGAATGGTCTGACTTTTGCATGGTATCCAATTAGCTAAACAGGAGATCCAGAAGTGAAACAATGATAGCCAGCTACAAGGTTTTGCTTGATTTATGAGCCACCACCACCACAAGCCCCTGGGGAAAGAAAGAAGCAAACAGTCTGCAGGAAAGGAGACCTCACTTGGGCTACTACTATACAGAACGCCGCTTCCTTCCTCAATCCCCAAGCCTGATTTATTTCAGAAACTCTGAACCCCTTACATGAAAGGAAGATTGCATACCCCTGACAAAAGACTCAGATAACATGACAGGTTTGTGCTGTGCCTCTTACTCTTCCCCTTCTCCAAAGAGACAGCTATTTATCAGGGTAAATGTACATTTAGGGAACAAAACCTCAACCTTCGGCTTTGAAATAAAGGTAAACTAGAACGTCACTATGGCTTACAAGTCAGTTGCAGGCTGTGGTGATTGAATTATAAATGCCTTAGTTTTAATCAGTCTTGCCATGGACTCTATGAGATCCCAAACTCATCCTGAGGTTATGCATGTAGCTGGAACAGATAAATTCAATCACTGGCCTAATTTCCAACTTCCTCTGTATTGAAAGCTATTATGGTAAGGAAAGTAACTGAAGCCTTCAAGTAGTTGCTACATGGACATATGAAGTGAGACATAAATCTAATTTTAACTTTTCTAGTGGCCATATTTTTAAAAGACAAGAAGAAATGAGTGACATGACATTAACTTTAATAGGATATTTTATTTCACATGATACATCCAAAATACTATCATTGCAATATACAATTAATACAAAACTTCTTAATACACCTGTTTTTGTACTAAGTCTTTGTCAGGAAGCACTGAACAGGAGGCTTCCTGTGTGCTGTTTTGGATCTGTCAGGGATTCTCTGTTCCTTATGATATTCAGGAATTAAGAGGAGAGGCAAGCCTCTCCCGGGGGCTGAGGAAGCCAGGCATTTCCTTCATTAGTTTTTCTATACAGTGATAAGTACCTTCATCCTTTTTATAAACCACACGGTAAAAGTGATTATTTACAACCCTCTTTCTTTCATGTGGATGACCTCATGTTTCCTTGTAAGTTTTGATTTTATCTCTGCTGAAAATAGCTATCTTGTAAGACAGTNTCCTTCATTAGTTTTTCTATACAGTGATAAGTACCTTCATCCTTTTTATAAACCACACGGTAAAAGTGATTATTTACAACCCTCTTTCTTTCATGTGGATGACCTCATGTTTCCTTGTAAGTTTTGATTTTATCTCTGCTGAAAATAGCTATCTTGTAAGACAGTATAAATACCTACACAATGTTGAATAAAACGTCTTTGCTCCATCAGAGCTTTGATCCCCCTATCTTGCTTTCTTTCTCTCTCTCCCTTTTTCAGGCTGATCCCCTCGAGCACAGAGGCTGTCTGAGTTCACTTTCCTGCCCAGGCTTCTAAGACCCTCTCGAGAAGGTGCTCTGCGCTTTCACCCCATCGAGAAGGCACCTGAGGCCTCCGTGAATAGAGCAAGCCCCGTGCCAGGGGCTTTATTGGCTTTCTGCATAAACCAAGGAACATCAGCCTCTTTCTCTCTCTTTTACTTTCTTATCAGTCGACTCTGGACCACAAGGTTCCGGTCCATTAAAAGACCTCAACAAGTCTTCAAAATGTGATGCCTATTTTTTTTACACTTACAGAATACCTCATTACAGACTAACTACACTTCAAGTGCTCCTGTGGCTAGTAGTTATGGTGTTAGCACAGCTTCAGAACTTCCCCTCCCCACTGCAAGAATAACCCCAGAACAGCGCCTCATTCCTGGGAGAGTCTCAGAAATGCACGTACAATGAAATCAAAAAAGGACTTAGAGTTGTGGGGATTATGGTTTTTATCATATACCTTTTAACATATCTATTTTGTCTATGCAACTATCAGACAGATCTTGAAGAAATACAGAGGATTATTTTTTATTGTGACTTGTTTAAAATTGACGTCTAATTGATTTAAAATGTGTGAGTTTCAGGTGCACAGCAAAGTGACTCACTTATGCAAGTGCAAGGCACTCAGTCGTGTCCGACTCTTTGTGACCCTATGGACTATAGAGTCCATGGGATTCTCCAGGCCAAAACACTGGAGTGGGTAGCCTTTCCCTTCTCCAGGGGATCTTCCCAACCCAGGGATCAAACCCAGGTCTCCCGCATTGCAGGTGGATTCTTTACCAGCTGAGCCACAAGGGGAGCCCAAGAATACTGAAGTGGGTAGCCTATCCCTTCTCTAGCGGATCTTCCAGACCCAGGAATAGAACTGCATTGCAGGCAGATTCTTTGCTGATTGAGCTATCAGGGAATCCATAAATATCTAGTTTTTTTGGTTTCTTTCCCCTAATTGTTATTCAGTCACTCAGTTGTGTGCAACTCTTTGTTCCCTTCTCTAGCGGATCTTCCAGACCCAGGAATAGAACTGCATTGCAGGCAGATTCTTTGCTGATTGAGCTATCAGGGAATCCATAAATATCTAGTTTTTTTGGTTTCTTTCCCCTAATTGTTATTCAGTCACTCAGTTGTGTGCAACTCTTTGCCCCATGGACTGCAGCACACCAGGCTTCCCTGTCCTTCACTATCTCCCAGAGTTTGCTCAAACTCGTGTCCATTAAGTCATTGATGCCACCCAACCCTCTCATCCTCTGTCACCCTCTTCTTCTGCCCTCAATCTTTCCCAGCATCAGGGTCTTTTCCGAGTTGGCTCTTCACATCAGTTAGCCAAAGTACTGGAGCTTCAGCTTCAGCCCCAGTTCTTCCAGTGAATCTTCAGGGTTGATTTCCTTTAGAATTGACTGGTTTGATCTCCTTGCTGTCCAAGGGACTCTCAAGAGTCTTCTTCAGCAGTACAACTGTCACAAAATAACCTTGGTGACAGAGGATTATTAAAACCTTAATTAGCTAGTGACTCAAATTGCATCTGCTGTCCCAGATGTGGCCTCTTTACTAGAGTAAACCAGTATAGTTCCTAACATCTGGTATGCAACTTTGGGACTTCCGTGATAGCTCAGTTGGTAAAGAATCTGCCTGCAATGCAGGAGACCCCAGTTTGATTCCTGGGTCAGGAAGATCCCCTGGAGATGGGATAAGCTACCCACTCCAGTATTCCTGGGCTTCCCTTGTGGCTCAGCTTGTAAAGAATCCACCTGCAATGCAGGAGACCTGGGTTTGATCCCTGGGTTGGGAAGATCCCCTGGAGAAGGGAAAGGCCACCCTTGTGGCCTCTTTACTAGAGTAAACCAGTATAGTTCCTAACATCTGGTATGCAACTTTGGGACTTCCGTGATAGCTCAGTTGGTAAAGAATCTGCCTGCAATGCAGGAGACCCCAGTTTGATTCCTGGGTCAGGAAGATCCCCTGGAGATGGGATAAGCTACCCACTCCAGTATTCCTGGGCTTCCCTTGTGGCTCAGCTTGTAAAGAATCCACCTGCAATGCAGGAGACCTGGGTTCGATCCCTGAGGTGGGAAGATCCCCTGGAGAAGGGAAAGGCCACCCTCTCCAGTATTCTGGCCTGGAGAATCCCATGGACAGTCCATAGGGTCTCAAAGGGTCGGACACGACTGAGCAACTTTCACTTTCAACTTTGGATGAGGTAACTGTTCTGTTTATTCAAACAGGAAGAAAGTGTGAGTTGCGATTTGTTTTCACACGGCAGGAAGAGCTGTCCATCTCCACTGTCTTGCCTTGGGATTATGTCACCTCTGCATCTGGGCCACAGTTTAGTCCATGCTTGACTTACTCCCTGTCTCACATGACATGATGTTGGCTTCTTATGTTGATGACATCAAACTAACAAGGCTTGGAAGCCAGGATGTAGAAGATGCTTTAGATGCCTTGACCAGCATCTAACGTGAGAGTCCGTAGTTTCTGTTGCTTAGTCACCAAGCCGTGTCTGACGCTTTGCAATCCCGTGGACTGGAGCCTGCCAGGCTCCTCTGTCCATGTGACTCTAGCAAGAATGCTAGAGTGGGTTTCCATTTCCTTCTCCAAAAGTGAGAGATGTAGCCACTGAAAAGTCAGGGGCTGCCACCCGATTAAAGTATAAATTCCTCACAAACTTCAGAAATTGGAATATTACTCTCAGAGGAAAAGTTGAGTGTACCTTGTAACTTCTACTATTAAGAAAGAAGCACAGGCAGGAGGGTAGTAGTGTAGGGATAAATTAGGAACTTGGGATTAACAGATACACACTGTATATAGAATTAGATAAACAAGAAGGACTGACTTACAGAACAGGGAACTATATTCAATATCTTGCAATAACCTATAATGGAAAAGAACCTAAAAAAGAGATGACCAATAGATAACTGAATCACTTTGCTGTACACCCGAAACACTGTAAATCACCTCTAAAGGTAAATGTGCACGCTCAGTTGCGTCCGACACTTTGAGATCTCATGGACTATAACCTGCCAGGCTTCTCTGCCCTAGAAGTTTTCCCGGCAAGAGTACTGGAGTGGGTACTCATTCCCTTCTCCAGGGGATATCCCCCCCCTCCCCCCACAGGAACAGAACCTGAGTCTCCTGCATTGCAAGCAAATTCTTTACCGTCTGAGCCACTATACTTCAGTTTAAAAAGAAAGAAACACATTACTTCTTTAAATTTTAGAGGTACTATGTACCACATTGAAACATGCTATATCCCTTTACTGCATGACCCAAAAGGCTTTTGGGATTGAGCAGGACTCAGAGTAAGGAGAATATTCCCCAGCTGTTTTTTGTTGAGGTCTGTTAATGGACTGGAACCTGGTGGTCCGGAGTGGACCGATAAGAAAGTAAAGGAGAGAGAAAGAGGCTGATATTCCTTGGTTTATGCAGAAAGCCAATAAAGCCTCTGGCACGGGGCTTGCTCTGTTCGCGGAGGCCTCAGCCACCTTCTCGACAAGGTGAAGGTGCAGAGTGCCTTCTCAAGAGGGTCTTAGAAGCCCGGGCAGGAAAGTGAACTCAGAGAGCCTCTGTGCTCCGGAGGATCAGCCTGAAAAAGAGAGAGAGGGAGAGGGAGAGAAAGCAAGACAGGGGGACCAAAGCTCTGATGGAGCAAAGGTGTTTTAATCAACATGGTGTGGGCATGCACACTGTTATTCTCAGCAAAGATAAAGATTAAAATTTCAGACTTACGAAACATAGGTGATCCATATTAAAGAGAGAGAGAGGGTTGTAAATAATCACTTTTACCGTATGGTTCACAAGAAGGAAGAGGGTACTTATCACCATATAGAAAAACTAATGAAGGAAATGCCTGGATTCCTCAGCCCCTGGGAGAGGCTTGCCTCTCCTCTTAATTCCTAAATATTCAGGAATGAATAAGGAACAGAGAATTCCTGATAGATCCAAAACAGCCCACAGGAAGCCTCCTGTTAAATGCTTCCTGACAGTTTTTAACACTTTACACTTAGGATTCCTGGCGATCCAGTGGTGTCTGATGTGAGTGTGCAGGTCCAAGATGCTGTATGGCATCTGTGACGAACCTCCGTGGAGAAGTGCAGTGGAGTCCCCTGGGTTTCGAGGAAAAGCCACGTGCTCTTTGGCATGTAACCCTCTTCCTTTTGAGAGGCAGTCTGGGCTTGTTATTGCTACACGGTGATTGGATTCCTGTCAGTGGATAGCAAGAATCCATGAAATATGGACCGTCTCTTGTGGACTGGGTGTTATCTGACCCACCAAGTCAGAAAGTCAAGCATACTTAAGAACACCTCATCAAAATGTCCCAAAGGCTCGAAGAAATTACAGATACAGATAACTCAAATTCTCAGTGTGCCTCTATGCCTCACTGCCACCTCCTCCTTGACATATACCTATGATTTCACATAGAGTTTGGGTTTTTTTTTTTTTAAAATAACCAGTCAGCCTCGTTTAAGCTGCAGTTTTGAGTGAAAACTACAGAAATCAAAATACACACAAATAAAGATTCAGATCACCACAGCAAGTATAGAAGCAATCAGTCAATATGCTAGCTGAGGGCAAAGGAGCCTGGGGTAGATGACGGAGGAAAGAAGACATATAAATACCAGTTCTGACCATTTGACCAGATCTGGCGGGGAAGTGGCAGTGGTTTAGTTGCAAAGTCATTTCCGTCTCTTGGGCCACAATGGGCTGTAGCCTGCCAGGCTCCTCTGTCCCTGGGATTTCCCAGGCAAGCATACTGGAATGAGTTGCCATTTCCTTCTCCAGGAGATCTTCCCCACCCAGGGCTCTAACTTGGGTCTCCTGCACTGCAGGCAGTCTCCTGCATTGGAGGAGAATTCTTTACCAGCTGAGCCACCTGGAAAGCCTGTGGTGGGGAGGAGGCTATAACGTGTATTTCTATTTTTCCCTTGATGTATCATAACTAATTAACCTTTCCCCTCTCTTCCCCTCTCTTACTAACTTATATGGAAGGGTGGTGCTGTGGCTATCTTTACAATGTAATCTAGGTTATAGGATATGAGACAGAACACAGATAGAGATAGAGCTAGCAAAAGGATGTTCAGTTCAGTTCAGTTGTTCAGTCGTGTCTGACTCTTTGAGACCCCATGAATCACAGCACGCCAGGCCTCCCTATCCATCACCAACTCCCAGAGTCCACTCAGACTCATATCCATCGAGTCAGTGATGCCATCCAGCCATCTCATCCTCTGTCATCCCCTTCTCCTCCTGCCCCTAATCCCTCCCAGCATCAGAGTCTTTTCCAATGAGTCAACTCTTCACATGAGGTGGCCAGAGTACTGGAGTTTCAGCTTTAGCATCATTCCTTCCAAAGAAATCCCAGGGCTGATCTCCTTCAGAATGGACTGGTTGGATCTCCTTGCAGTCCAAGGCACTCTCAAGAGTCTTCTCCAACACCACACTTCAAAAGCATCAATTCTTCGGTGCTCAGCCTTCTTCACAGTCCATCTCTCACATCCATACATGACCACTGGAAAAACCATAGCCTTGACTAGACAGACCTTAGTCGGCAAAGTAATGTCTCTGCTTTTGAATATGCTATCTAGGTTGGTGATAACTTTTCTTCCAAGGAGTAAGCGTCTTTTAATTTCATGGCTGCAGTCACCATCTGCAGTGATTTT
>SJYX01009897.1:48874-61453 GCA_006410675.1 Oreotragus oreotragus
AATTGGATAATTTGTTAAATTTTACTTTCTAAGCTTATACCAGTTGTTTTTGTGTTATTCCATTGTTGATGATTTTAGGCAAGAAGTGCCACATGAGATTGATTTGGATAAGATTTTGCAAGAGGGTACAAGCAAAACCCCAGATACCAAGCTACAAAATACATCCTTATATAATTCGAAGGTCTGGACCACTAAAGATCAAGGAGAACGAAAAGTAGCTATTCATTTTGTGAAAAATAATGGTATTCTTCCACTTTCAAATGACTGTCTAATTTTGATAGAAGGTATGATGTTTTTACCATTTTATTAACATACAGCTTTTTCTTTTGCCTTTCTCTGATTAATTTTTGCTAAATTTATTTCAGGGGCAACCTTGAACATATAAAATCAAACTATTGTTGCTTTAAATTTCATATAACATAATATATGTAACAATTAGATTCAAATATACATATACATATCTAAGTTTAACTGAATGACATTTTGAAATTATACATTAAAGTTAAGTGTTTGCATTTGTTCATCTTGTTAGAGTCCTACATGCAATCTTAATGAGATCCAGTATGATTTTTGAGCTGAATAATAATCAAGAAGCTGTTTATTATATATAATTGCTATTGACTTGGCCTCTGGATGTCACTCTTGTTTCATAAAAATACAATGAAAGTCATCTATTGACAGCTAAATCAAGGAAGGAATCCTTAACTCAAGTAAAGATAACTTGACATACAGTATTTTAAAAGAATGAAGCTTCAAGTCAAATTTGTTTTTGCCTTTCTTTTATACTTTTGTCTTATTTTATCTAATATTTATATAACAATACATAATAAAAGAAGACTGCCTCTAATTTGCGATAGAGAAAACTTTAGTTTCATTTTGTAAATGAACTGATCTTTATTACAATGGATTATAATCATTTTTATTACTGATGTTTTTTCTGTTTATAAAAGTAATTCATAATCTTTTAAAAAATAATTATATATATATATGTGAATATATATGTGTATAAACATTGGTGGTGTTTTCATGAACATTTCTTGTTTTAATACATTATAGCATATAGGAAACTATTCTAATTAAGTTCTATATCTTAACTGATTTAATAATCACAATAATCCTGTGAAGTTGGTACTGCTGCTGCTGCTGCTAAGTCGCTTCAGTCGTGTCCGACTCTGTGCGACCCCAGAGATGGCAGCCCACCAGGCTCCCCCGTCCCTGGGATTCTCCAGGCAAGAATACTGGAGTGGGTTGCCATTTCCTTCTTCAACGTGTGAAAAGTGAAAGTGAAGTCGCTCAGTCGTGTCTGACTCCTAGTGACCCCATTGACTCCAGCCTACCAAGCTCCTCCGTCCATGAGTATAGTGACTAGTGAAACTGAGGTACTTCCTGTTTTTTGACATAGTAACTCTGTGATAAACTTTTATCTCCCCCTGGATGAAGTGTAATTATGGGAGCACAAAGAATTAAGTAAATGTTACCCAGTTTCTCTCTAGGAAAGTTATCATAGTGTGCATATGCTTTAGTAGCATATGAAATTATCTGTTCCCCTACCCTCATCATTATGATATACTAGAGCTTTAAAAAACTTGGCCACTTGTCTGAGTGAAATGTGACAACATACTTCATTAACAGTATTACATATACACACGCACAAACAAATGGAGTAAGATGATTTATATGCCCTAAAAATAAAATAAAGCCATGATTCTCTCAGACTATATTAGAACTGTCCTTGTAGAGCAGCTAAGAGGATGTCAAATACGCCTTCAGGTCCTTCTGTGCTTTGCTGCCTCCCACAGAATTCTGTTCTTAGCCAAGTTGGCCTTGAGGGTCCAAAGGGAGCTTAACCGAGAAGCCCCCGTAGCTCCTGCTTCTGTCTCTCATTACCAGTTATCCCTCGGACTTTCAGTCTCATCTCCTACCTCAGTTCCCATCCCACCCTGTAGGCGTACTGAACTGGTGATACATCTTAAACCTACTGTATTTCTCTGTACCTCTTTGCCATTCCATTGCTGTTTTCCTGGGAAATTCTGCTCTAAACCTTCTTCAGAAGTAAATGCAGCAATTCTCCTTACTCAGCAATTCACATATAAGATTTAATGAACACCTGCATGCATCAGGCATTTTTCTGACTCATCAGGCAGATTTGAGGCGTTCTTATTACATACCATATGAACTTCTAGTAGGGCATTTTCTTCTTATATTTGTGCCTTATCTCTCTGTTTATTAGATTTGTTGTCTTTATTAGAATGTAAAACTTCCCTGAGGTCAGAATACATGTAATTTTAATCTGTGTAACTTCAACACCTAGAGTAGTACACCTGATGTGTAATTGAGTTTGTTTGCAACCCTATGGACTGTTGCCAGCCAGGCTATTTTTATCATATTTCTGAGTATTATAATTCCAGGCCTAGGCTGGGATCTAACTGTAGTTAGATCCTGCTATTACAGATCTGAGAAAAGAAATATGGGAGCAGGGCAAGTTAAAACGCCACAAAGCTTGCTGTTCTCACCAAGATTTATCCACTATTTTTGAATGACACTCCTTGAATTGTTGCAAACCTTTGGTTGATTTCTGTGCTTAGTCACTCAGTCGTATCTGACTCTTTGTGACCCCATGGACTATAGCTGCCAGTCTCCTCTTTGTTTGGAATTCACCAGGCAAGAATACTGGAGTGGATTGCCATGCACTCCTCCTGGAGATCTTCCCAACCCAGGGATCGAACCCAGGTCTCCCACATTCCAGGCAGTTTCTTTACTGTAATTTCTAGAGTTCTGAAAAAGTTGAATTTGATAATGTTTGCTGAAGTTCTTTTTGCTATTATAGAGATGTGTATTTTTGAATGTTCTTACTCCACTATGCCAGAAATACTTCCCCCTCACAATTGAATTTCAACACTATAAACTTTACACAAATTTTTAGGAAATACACAAAACTATTTTTATAAATCATGTTCTCTTTCCCTGGAGAGGAAGAATTATCAGTCTAAGTAAAAGTGTACCAGAAAAGGTCCTGGTAGGTTTGAGTAATCAGAGATAAGGCTGCCTTCTAATAATGGTATGCCATTGAACATTCTATTTCTTCTCAGCCAACCTGATGGTTTTAGTGCCCTTCCTGTCATAACATTTGAGTGTGATGATTTTTCATAGGAAAAATGAATAAACACTATACAGGAATTTCAATTACTTGAACTGTTCACATTTATATTTAATTTAAATGCTAAACTGAAAAGAACTGTGAACTTCTAGATGATCAAGTTGGTTTTAGAAAAGGCAGAGGAACCAGAGATCAAATTGCCAACATCCGCTGGATCATCAAAAAAGCAAGAGAATTCCAGAAAAACATCTATTTCTGCTTTATTGACTATGCTAAAGCCATTGATTGTGAGGATCACAATAAACTGTGGAAAATTCTGAAAGAGATGGGGATACCAGACAACCTGATCTGCCTCCTAAAGGAGTTCAGTCTTGGATTAGATGATCAAGTTGGTTTTAGAAAAGGCAGAGGAACCAGAGATCAAATTGCCAACATCCGCTGGATCATCAAAAAAGCAAGAGAATTCCAGAAAAACATCTATTTCTGCTTTATTGACTATGCTAAAGCCATTGATTGTGAGGATCACAATAAACTGTGGAAAATTCTGAAAGAGATGGGGATACCAGACAACCTGATCTGCCTCCTAAAGGAGTTCAGTCTTGGATGTTCATTGGAAGGACTGATGTTGAAGCTGAAACTCCAGTACTTTGGCCACCTGATGTGAAGAGCTAACTCATTTGAAAAGACCCTGATGCTGGGAAAGATTGAGGGCAGGAAGAGAAGGGGACGACAGAGGATGAGATGACTGGATGGCATCACCAACTCAATGGACATGGGTTTGGGTAGACTCAAGCAGTTGGTGATGGATAGGGAGGCCTGGTGTGCTGTGGTTCATGGGGTTGCAAAGAGTTGGACACGACTGAGCAACTGAACTGAACTGACCTGCCTCTTGAGAAATCTGCGTGCAGGTCAAGAAGCAACAGTTAGAACTGGACATGGAACAACAGACTTGTTCTAAATAGGGAAAGGAGTCTGTCCAGGCTGTATCTTGTCACCCTCCTTATTTAACTTATATGCAGAGTACATCATGAGAAACGCTGAGCTGAGTGAAGCACAGGCTGAAATCAAGATTGCTGGGAGAAATATCAATAACCTCAGATATGCCTGGTGTGCTGCAATTCATGGGGTTGCAAAGAGTCGGACACGACTGAGCGACTGAACTGAACTGAAAGTAACACATATCTGACTCTCAGAGCCCTCAAGGCTGAGTTCTCGGTGAAGAGATGCCACAGATGCTAGCTGCTGCTGTGTTTGCAATAAAATCGAATTTCTGACGTAAGAGTGACAGCAGAGAAACCACAGTATTTGGTTAGTGTTCCGGACGAGCAACTCGGGAGATTTTCTCATAAAATGAGTTCTGAGGCGCGGTTTGGGGTCCTTGGAAATGCAGCGCAGTGACTTGTTCTCTGGTCTGGTCAATTAATCTACAAACTGCCCAATATCCAGATATAGTTTCTTTCTCTTGCAACTGATGACTCTGCCTGATTCATCTAGGTACCAGTTTCATTGAAAGGGCCGAAGGGCACATGAAAAGAAGAAAATGAAGGCAAATCTAGGAAGTGTGATTACGGAGCTGGTTCCGGTTTCGGAGCAGGGAATGGATATAATTACACCGGGAGAAATGAACTGGCAACGGTAGGGGAGCTGTTTGAAGGAAGGACTCGAGACGAGTTCTGTTAAGGCCAAGACCAGGTAAATGAAGAGAGCTTCACTCTATTTTAGGTGGAGACACAGGTTTAGGCTGGAGCAGGGGTCTAGATCCAGGAGAGCAGCGGTGGATCGCAATCTCATTCCCAGCTTGACTGTGGGCAAAGAACTCACAAGGCTTTCTAATTACTTTTAATCTATAAAAAAATCACTGCTAATCATTTTTTTTTCTGGTATTTGAAAGAATGTGCTTGTGCAAAGCTGCTCAGTCATGTCCAATTCTGTGCGACCTGCTGGACCCGCCAGGCTCCTCTGTCCATGGAATCCTCCAGGCAAGAATACTGGAATGGGTTGCGATTTCCTTTTCCAAGGGATCTTCCCAACCCAGGGATTGAACTCTCATCTCTTACTTCTCCTGCATTGGCAGGCAGTTTCCTTACTACTTATGCCCCTGGGAACCCCTCAATATTTACTTATTTGGCTATGCTGAGTCTTGGTCAAGACATGCAGAATCTTTCATTGTCACATGTGCTATCTAGTTCCCTGAACAGGGATTGAACTGGGGACCCCTGCTTCGGGAGTGTGGAGTCTTAAACACAGCGACCCCATGGAAGTCTCCTTTTGAAAGAATGATCAAACTCATCTGTCTAAGATGTCACATTTCTGTATCTTCTTGATCTGAATTCAAGGTTGACTTTGACATTTCCTCACTTCCTTTGTAGTGAGACCCTCAAAAGTTGCACTTACACAGAGCAAGTTCATTCCATAGGAAACTTTTCTAAGGAGTAGTGTCTTACTTAGACTTCCCTGGTGGCTCAGATGGTAAATAATCCCCCTGCGATGCAGGAGACCTGGGTTCAGGAAGATCCCTTGACAAAGGGAATGGCTACCCACTTCAGTATTCTTGGAGAAGAATTCCATGGACAGAGTGTCTTACTCAGTGTTTAATGGAAAAAAGGAAAGTAACATTTGATGATCTAATCACATGCCAGGTCCATAAGCCTATTTCTTGCTTCCAAGAACCTTATGAGTTTGGCGTGACTGTATTCATTTTACAGATGATGAGGGTTACAAA
The DNA here is from genome assembly GCA_006410675.1 of Oreotragus oreotragus. Lineage (NCBI taxonomy): Eukaryota > Metazoa > Chordata > Mammalia > Artiodactyla > Bovidae > Oreotragus > Oreotragus oreotragus. The sequence goes on from SJYX01009897.1 coordinate 54,694, forward strand.
TGGATCCCCTACTTTTTTCAGAATTCCCAGTTGCAAGGCTAATTTGGCCCCAGTTGGCCTGGCTGAGGCTCCAGTTCTTCTTTTGCTCTATATCAAGGGACTCATGGGAAACTTCAGAATGCCACATTCATGGAGAGAACTACTGTGTCTTTTTCGCCTCCTTCCTGGGACCACAAGAGCCTCATAGGAAAGCACAGGGAGGTGGGTGGGTAAAAAGAGTGTACTCATCCTCAAGCTTTTTTGTGTGGTTTTGTTTTCTTTGTGTGTTTTTTTTTTTAACATTTATTTATTTGGCTGCATCTGGTCTTAACTGCGGCACGTGGGATCTTCACTGTGGCGCTCAGGCTCTCCAGCTGTGGCACGCGGGCTCAGGAGTCACAGTGCGGGGGCTTAGTTTGCCCTGGCACATGGGATCTTAGTTCCCCAACCAGGGATCGAACCTGCTCCCCTGCATTGGAAGGCAGATTTTTAAGCACCTGACCATCAGGGAAGAATTGATGGCAATCGCTGCCAACCGTAGGGCTTCCGTGGTGGCTCAGAGGGCAAAGCGTCTGCCTGCAATGCAAGAGAGCCAGGTTCGATCCCTGGGTTGGGAAGATCCCCTGAAGAAGGGAATGGCAACCCACTCCAGTATTCTTGCCTGGNGAATTGATGGCAATCGCTGCCAACCGTAGGGCTTCCGTGGTGGCTCAGAGGGCAAAGCGTCTGCCTGCAATGCAAGAGAGCCAGGTTCGATCCCTGGGTTGGGAAGATCCCCTGAAGAAGGGAATGGCAACCCACTCCAGTATTCTTGCCTGGAAAATCCCATGGATGGAGGAGCCTAGTGGGCTTTGGGGCCGCAAAGAGTGGGACACGACTGAGTGACTTCACTTTCGCTGCCAACGGTAGAGCTGACAAACATGGTTCCTGCTTGTTTTCTCATTGAATGAAATCTTCACAAGGACTCTCTGAAGTAGGTATCACAAGACCCATTTTAAAGATAGGGAAACTGAGACTCAGAAGTATACTCACCTATGCGAAGTTATGCAGCTACTAATCAGCAGAGCTGAAGTTTGAATTCAAATCTTCTGACACCAAAACTAGTGCATGTTTGAATGCATTAAACCACAGAGGAAGGTGAAGGGATGGAGTATCTCTCTGGATACAGTCATGGGCCTGGGACTCCCTGGTAGGAGGCCAGTATTCCTGCAGCGAGCGTGTCCTTCTTTTCTCAGGTTTGACTTTGGGACTCTTAAGGCAAATCACTGTCTCCTGTACTCAGAGCTGGTGTGACATGCTTTCTCAAGCATCCGGGCCCAGTGACAGCAGTGTTTTTGGAAAGAGATGGCGCTCATTACTCAGACTTCTCCCTCTTGAGTCAGCTCCCAAAGATGTAGTTGTAGGCATTCCTCAGACCAAGATCAAAATAAGAGCTTTATGGCTGATAAAGGAGACTACAGCTTCACATCCCCAGACTTTTTATTTCCCCCCAAACTGTGATCATTCCTCTCTAGAACACTGGTAAATTCGCTGCATGAAGGAGCAAGGAGCCTGAGCTTGCTGAGAGAAGGCTGCTCCAAGGACGGATTTCCACATTCTTACTCTTCCCGTTAGTCACTCTCCCTCCCCCAGGGAGCGCAGAGGAACTGAACATATTCACCCCAAATTTCTCTTCTTCTCCAAGACAGTGGTAAGGAAAGGAGAGCAAACGTGCCTCCCTCTCCGCACTGCGCTCCCCACATTGCAACATCCTGGTCATGGACCATCAGCTGAGGCAGTACACACTTTCTAGTGAGGAAAGAAAGACAGTGATCTTTGTCTTATCTAGAACAGTCAGTAAGTGTGGCAGTCCTATAGCAGGGAGGACCAGTAGCCTGGAAGAGTAGATGTGTTATTACTTGGGGACTGATGAAATCACCAGTCAAGGTGTTAAAGAACCTCAGGGATAATGTACACTAAATACCTGCATACCTGACAGGCCTGTCTGTCAAGGTCGTAAGGGAAGCAGTTACTGTCCTATGGGAGCTGGAATGCGAACTCAGACATTTAGGCAGGTAGTCCTAAGGAAGTCTAATGACTTCAGCCCCGTACTCATGAGCCCCTTCTAAGGCTTTCTCATTTTTAGGCCCCATGCTGACACTGCTGACTGTGTCGGTATCTGACGCAAGGGTAGCCAGGCTCTAAGCTGGTCTCTAAACTGGGCAGTAGGCCAATCAATCAGATATTATCTTTTGAAGATTTTTGAATATGAGACATTGGATACTGAACAGTTGACAGGAGGGGCAAAAGACACAGAGAAACAGGCAGCAAGAGGCCTGAGCTGAAGCTATGAGTGAGCAGAGTGTAGGTCAGGTAGAGAGTAAAGGGCATTTTTTTTTAGGTAGAGATGTGGACAATAGGAGAAGGAAATGGCAACCCACTCCAGTATTCTTGCCTGGAGAATCCCAGGGATGGGGGAGCCTGGTGGGCTGCCGTCTATGGGGTCACACAGAGTCGGACACGACTGAAGTGACTTAGCAGCAGCAGTGGACAATAGACAAAAAGATGGAGAGGCTGGATTCAAAGGATGGTCAAGCTCTAGGGTAGAAACTTGTTCCTCTTGCAGCAGAGGGAAGGATAGAGAGCGCTCAATTGCCAGACTCACGTAGGACCCTACATCACCTTCCAATTACCAAACAAAGTTCTGGGCCCTGGGGAGGGTAGCTATTTGGCTGTTTATAGGATCACCAGAAATCTGACTGTATGGTCAAGATACCACCCTTCCTTAAAACGTATAACTTCATAAACCATCAACACTCAGCATGATCTGAATAAGCCCCTTTGTACCTTACAACCTGAAAAGGCTAATCCACTAGACTTTTTACTGGCAATGGCATATATAAACCATATACATTAATGTTAGAATTTTTGATCCAACAGTGGTATCCCCTCTGAGATCTTCTGATTAACCCAGAATTCCCTGTGGTCATTTCTTTCATCCTGAATAATCGGTGATATAGTTTAGAAGCCTCTGTGAATAGATAGCTTGTCAATTCCTTTTTTTCATTTTCCCCTGACACCCTAAGCGGGGATTTCTTGGCCAGTGATTGCATCTGTCTAGAGTCCATCCTGAGGTCCTAGCAAGGGCATGAGCAATCAAGATACTTAAATGGCACCTCCCTGGTGCTCCAGTGGTTAAGAGTCTGCCTGCCAGTGCAGGAGACATGGGTTTGACCCCTGGTCCAGGAAGATTCTACATGCTATGGGGCAGTAAGCCCAGGTACCACAGCCACGGCAGCTGCACTCTAGAGCCCACATGCCGTGACTACTGACACTCACGCACCTACAGCCTGTGCTCCACAACAAGAGAAGCACATGCATCCCAACTAAGGCTAGCCCTGCTCGCTGCCCCTAGAGAAAGCCCGCGTGCAGCCGTGAAGGGCCAGGGCAGCCAAAGGGAATAAATAAATAATCATAAATAAACGTTAAAGAACTAATTTTAAAATATTTTTAATAAAAACAAATAATTTTTTAAAAAGAGGCTTTAAAGTCCAGAGCATAACTCTCTATTTATAGGAAGTGGAGCTGCTGGGTGGAAATATTTGTGTCACATGGAGGGAGGTAAGTCCAATGGGGAGAAAATAGGAAAGCCCCATGTGAGCTCAGAAATAAAACCTTTAGCTGCGCTCTGATTTGCCCCAACCGACTGCTACACTACTTCCTCCTCCTCCTCACCTCTGTTTTGCTCTCTGAGACTCTTCTCTCGTCTTCCCTCTCTCCTTTCCCCAACCTTCCTTCCATCCCCTTGGCCCTTGGCGGTATGAGTCAACCCCTAGGAAGCACCTGCAGGTCTCCTTCTCCCAAAGAGTCTCTGGTGATAAAAGAATAAATTTTCAAAATTAGATGCAAACTTTATTTTATATTCTCACCTATAAAACTGGCAAAGTTTAAAAGTCCATTTTATTTACAAAGGCACAGAAAAACAAACTCTCAGAGACTGCTAGCGGAATTCTACATTGGTACAAGGGGTATGAAAATTACAAATCACATGCCTTTTGACCTAATAGTTCCACTTTTAGAGAATTTCATCTATGGGTATACTCCTACATGTAGCAAACTTTATGTTGAATCTCTTTCTCTCAGAGAAAAGAAGGGGTCTATGGCCATATCACCGGAATACACTTGATCTCATCTGATCCTGAAAGCTAAGACCAGAATGATCAGACCTGATCAGACCAGGGTCAGGCCTGGTTAGTACTTGGATGGGAAAAGAGAAGGGTTCTAGCAGAGTGCATCCTGAGAGCCCTTGGGTTAGAGAATCAGTGTGCCAGCCTCATTCAGCTATTGCCAGAGTCAGCATCCAAGCACTACCTTCATGGGACTTCCTTGGCTGTCCCGCGGTTTGGACTCTGAGCTTTCACTACAGAGGACACAGGTTCTATTCTCAGTCGGGGAACTAAGATCCAACAAGCCTCACAACACAGCGAGACAAACAAACGCAGTACCTTTAGTGTGTGCAGAAAGATGATGTATAGCAAACAAATGCTATAGAAGAAAGAGGCAGACCTCCCAGTACGGGGCACATTGTGTGAGATGGGGAAGCAGAGATGTGTGAGATGCCTATAAAGAATTAGACCCAGGGACTTCCCTGGTGGCCCTGTGGTTAAAAATCCACCTTATAAGGCAGGGGATGTGGTTTGGATCCCTGGTCGGGGAACTGAGATCCCACATGCTAGGGAGCAAATAAGCCTGTATGCTACAACTGAAGAGTTTATGTTCTTCAAGAAAACTAAGACCTGAAAAACCAAATAACTAAATATTTTTTAAAAAATTATTAAGCCCAAACTGTCCTTCTGCATTAGGGTCACCCCTGGAAGCATCTGAAGAACATCCAGAGCTGGGGATCAGGGCCCACCATGGGTTGTTACCCAGTGTACATAACATAGTTCCACTTCTGGCATTCTTGACCTTTCCTTTAGCCTTTATCCATAATGTTCTGGGCTTGGTGAATTCCAAGACAACATTAGAATCTTCTAGAAAAGTAAGGATAGGCACTACTTTTCTATCAATGTCTTTCTCATCATTCCTGCCACACATTACAACAGTTCTTCATTTAAGGGTGCATAATAATTGGGTGTCAAGAGCATTTCACTTGCTCTTTTATGTAGCACGAGCCTCCCTCTGCTTTATTTCCTTATCTGCAGTGCCAATTTTTGTGATCCTGTGGCAAATCTACCTACACGGAGAGAATTTGGGTGGGAGTAAGGGGTGGAACAGAAATATTGGTCGGGTCTAGAAGGAAATGGCAACCCACTCTAGTACTCTTGCCTGGAAAATCCCATGGACAGAGGAGCCTGGTAGGCTACAGTNACACGGAGAGAATTTGGGTGGGAGTAAGGGGTGGAACAGAAATATTGGTCGGGTCTAGAAGGAAATGGCAACCCACTCTAGTACTCTTGCCTGGAAAATCCCATGGACAGAGGAGCCTGGTAGGCTACAGTCCATGGGATTGCAAGTCAGACATGACTGAGTGACTTCACTTTCACAGAGTGCCTGGATGGCAGGGAAATAATTCAGATGAAGAAACAGCAAGTCCAGAAAGAAACTGTGCCTTTGAGAGCCTAAAAGGAAGTGAGAGATGAGTCGCTGACTGTCACTTTAGCTGTGCTCATTGTGAGGACAGGTGTTTTCCCTCTGATAATAAGTAAACTTTAATCCTAGGTGTGAGTACAGATCAACAGGGGCAGCTCCAGAGAAATTGAAAGGAATTGCACAGAACATAACATCAGCCCACAACCAAATTCTCACACTGAAGAATTATTAGCAGGTGGGAATGGCAGTCTTGGTATGGCTCATTAGGTAATTGATTCTTTCAAGTCAACAATTACCTTCCCAAGGCCTCAAGAGCCAGCCGGCCCAGCTAATCCAGCAACAGAGGAGAGGCGTGGCTCTGGTATGTGGTGACACTTGGTGCACACCCACGGTCTACAGTGCAGGTAGTTGCGTAATGGAGGAATGACTCAAAGACCATGCCTTCCAGTTTATCAGGTATGTGGAAGCTCCCAGTGACTTGCTCCAGGTTGTCAGCGGTTCCAGGCAGGCAATCCTGGGGCTGCTTATGAACCCAAAGAGTCACCATCAAGACGTGGGTTTCAGTGTCTTAGGTGAAGAGGCGGGATAAAGAGACTGCTGACTCACATCCTTAGGTCCAAAGTGGGAGATGCCATCAGGGACCCTGTTTCTTTCCTCTCTCCCTCTCTCAGGGAAGAGATGGTGCAAGGGAAGGAGCCAAGTAAGAGTCTGATCCACCAAGTTCAACTCTGAAAACAAATAAAATCTTTCCTCTAAGACATGGGTGCAACTGACCAGCCAATAGAACCAACAGCTACGGCTCTGTGTTCTCTCCTGTGAACTTTCTTCCACAAGCCCCCTGACTGTAATATTGATATGGACCACTGCTACCCAAGATCACCCTACTGCCCAGCTAGTCCTGTGGTTAGCTCTCCTCCCAAGCCCCAGGTCAAGTGGTTAGCTCTCCTCCCAAGCCCCAGGGGTCCAGGAAGAAATAAGAAGTCATATAATCCCACGTTTAAATACTGGCTAAGCTACTTAATCATTGGATGACTATGGACATATAATTAACCAGTCTCAATTTCTTCATCTGTCAATTAAAGATAACAGCATCCACTTGGTAGGGTGGTTTTGAAGATTAAATCAGGTATATATAGTACCTTGGAGAAGGAAATGGCAACCCACTCCAGTTTTCTTGCCTGGAGAATTCCATGGACAGAGGAGCCTGGCA
>SJYX01009899.1:6326-21289 GCA_006410675.1 Oreotragus oreotragus
TCCTGTGGTCATGTATGGATGTGAAAGTTGGACTGTGAAGAAAGCTGAGCGCTGAAGAATTGATGCTTTTGAACTGTGGTGTTGGAGAAGACTCTTGAGAGTCCCTTGGACTGCAAGGAGATCCAACTAGTCCATTCTGAAGGAGATCAACCCTGGGATTTCTTTGGAAGGAATGATGCTAAAGCTGAAACTCCTGTACTTTGGCCACCTCATGTGAAGAGTTGACTCATTGGAAAAGACTCTGATGCTGGGAGGGATTGGAGGCAGGAGGAGAAGGGGACGACCGAGGATGAGATGGCTGCATGGCATCACGGACTCGATGGACGTGAGTCTGAGTGAACTCCGGGCGATGGTGATGGATAGGGAGGCCTGGCATGCTGCGATTCATGGGGTCGCAAAGAGTCAGACACGACTGAGCGACTGAACTGAAGTATGTTCTCCATACTTGTCTCTAAGTATCACTCAGGTGTCAACTTAATTTACACTTTCTTTAGGAGTTATTTTCTGAGCCCTAAAACATATTCAGTTTTTCCCCATATGTTCCTATAGCATCCTTTGCTCATTGTTCTGAAGCTCTCAGCAGGCTGCTAATGCATTGCTGAAAGTCTCTCTTCCAATACTGGCCATCTGTGAAGCCAGAGAAGGTATCTGTATCTCCCAAGCACCCAGCACAATGTTTGATTTATAACACACACTAAATAAATGTGTTGAATGGAGTGAAATTGAGTATTATGTGTTCTGAGACTCAGGGAGAGAGGGAGGGAAAAAATTTCTTTGAACTCCTTAAGAACTTGCTTATTGCATTTCATGGTGGCAGAACTACGAGGCTCACCTAATAGTTAAAACAATATCTGACTGCTTTTTTGTCAGTACATTTAAATATACTCCATTATCCACTGGTCAACACATATTTGAAAGCCCCTGTGGGTCCTGGGAGTGTGCACAGTCTCTTTACTCTAGCTTAGTAGATAAGAAACAATTAATTAAAACTGTATTCATTAAGGAACAGTATTGAAGGGATTCATGACTTCTGACAGGATGGAGGATGGCTGAAGTTCATAGCTTGCAGTAATGATATATATTTTCAAATGGTTAGTCTCAGCAAGACTGCCTGTGTCCAGTGTCCATAAGGGTGGGTGGGAGATGTGGCTGCAGGATCTAGCAGTCCAGGGATGGAAGGGAGTGGAGCAAGGGCAGATATGCAAGCAGAATGCTCTCTGAATCAAAATCATACCTTTGCATGGGATTCTAACATCCTTCCCAAGTTTGCCTGTGTTAACTTCTGATGCCCAGTCTGCCCCAGACCCTTCACTGACACTAGCTCCCCCACACCAGTCACTTCTATCAGTCCTTCAACTCAGGCTCAGGGAGAACCAGCCAGCTATTTTCATTCAGTCTTTGTCATGAATGGTTCTTTGCCCAACCCACAAGACTGGGTATCCAGGCTCTTCCCATGTAGCATCATCTGAATTGGGCAGTGGCTTTGGATCTTTACCTTGGGTATGATCTAGAAATCCACAGGGAACTTGGTCACTTGTCCTTTAGCTCCATGTACCACCAACCTGGACAGTAAGCACTGCATCTGCTGAGCTGAGGCCACCCTCCCAGAACAATGTCAGGTCAGCCCAGAGTGCCACTCCTCATATGTCCCTTGTCTTGCCTATCCCATGCAGCCAGAATGCCTCGATTAAGACTGCCTTGGTCAACAGCCCTGTTCTTCCCCATCACTAGCCATGTGACTATGGGTGAACTACTTAACCCTTTTAAGCCTCAATTCATTTATCAACAAAAAGGATATTCAACACTTCCAAGTGTTCCCCTTAGCAAAGTATACCTCCAGCACCTCCAGTATAATGTTGGACTTAGTAGCCACACACACACACATACATATACACACACAACTTCCTTCCTCTCTCTTCTGGATAACAGCTTCACATCACCACAAGCAAAGGTCTTCACTCAGACCCTAAGTTGAGTATGGAGCCTGTTCATGTGCACATCCTTGACCCTGCTGCTCCTTGATCACCCAAGGCCCACATTCAGTCCATCACCAAGACCACCCATGAAAGTCCCCCAAATCCGCCAATTCCTTTTCTTCCCCTCCAACATCCCCCACAACTTGGCAGTCCTTCCAGAAGCCTGGACAACAGCAAGGTCCCCCAGCCGTCCTTTCCACCTGAACCCTTCCATCCTTCCGCCTTCCTTTACAGCAGGACAAGACAAGTCTTCTAAGGTCTTGCTTTTAATATGCCTTTTTCAGAAATCTTGACTCCTTGCCCACTGGATAAAATCCACCCCAAGAGATTTTCCTCAATCTCACGTCTCAGCCTCGGCACTTCTCAGACCATGATCTACTCCAGCCAAATTGAACCCCACGAAGTCCACCATGCAATCCACAAAATGCTTCCTTGAAACCTCTTTAAACCTCCCTGGTCATTCAAAGCCCAACTTCTCCACTGGGTCCTACCTAGCAGATCCCCCAGGATGGCCTCCTCATCCCTTCAGCCTTAGAGGTCAAGACTGACCCCTTGCAGGGACTAAGTGCCCCTTCCTCAGAATATCCTTCCTCTATAACTGCCCCTGTCTCCCAGATCCCGATCTCGCCACTCTCCAGACCGCTTATCCTCAAGATCAAAGGACTTTTTATCAGGCCAAAATATCACAGAATGATATGAAAAATCATATTTATCAGATCCTAAGTATCTGTCAGGCACTGTGCTGAGCATCTGATATATACATTGATTCAGTTCATCCTCCATACAACCTGTCAAAATGAGTTCTCTTTGATTTACCATTCCACATACATTTGAGTGCTTTTTAATAAGGAAAATAGTAAAAACTAAACAAATATACACAAAAATAGAGTATATATAAGTATTACTATAGTATACATAAATAACATTATAGTAGGATAGTATATATATTTCTATCTTTGAAAAAATATAGGACAAAAGCTACGACAGAAAGTAAAGTAGGATCAGGGAACAGGGAGACACAGGTGAGTTGTTATGTTAGATGATGTCATCAGAGAAGTAATATTTTAATGGGAACATGAAAAGGGGAGGAAACAAAACAATGGAGTAGATGGGGCAAGAATGTTCTAGGCACAGACAAAGAAGCTAACTACAGAGTGGCCACGTGACTTCCTAAGGTAGCAGGCACAGTATTTGAAACCTAGGCCTGACCCCAAGTCTTATCCTTATACACTCTTCTTCATCCACCATGAAAGTTCTGTAGCAACTCACTCTTAACTGGCTTTGGCTTTTTGAAACTCTTTCACTCCCATTAGTTGGCAGCAGTGGGCCATGTATGTGCAGGACCTTGACCTCCATAACATTCTCCTCTCCAACTTTTTCTTGACTATAACATGGTTCCCCAGTTTTACATCCACCTCCCACCCTTATTCTTCATAGATCTAATCCTAAACTCCTCATATTCTTTTACTTTAAGAGTCAGACATGACTGAGCGACTTCACTTTCACTTTTCACTTTCACGCACTGGAGAAGGAAATGGCAACCCACTCCAGTGCTCTTGGCTGGAGAATCCCAGGGACAGGGGAGCCTGGTGGGCTGCCGTCTATGAGCTCGCACAGAGTCGGACACGACTGAAGTGACTTAGCAGCCACTGTCTAGAGACTTCCCTGTAGCTCAAAAAGTAAAGAATCTGCCTGTGAGGCAGGAGACCAGGGTTTGATCCCTGGGTTGGGAACTTCCTCTGGAGAAGGGAATGGCAACCCACTCCAGTATTCTTGCCTGGAGAATTCCATGGACAGAGAAGCCTGGTGGGCTACAGTCTGTGAGGTTACAAATAGCTGGACATGACTGAGTGACTAACACAGTCCAGCCCACTGTCTAAGAGAATCCAATCTCACTCTTATGTACCAATAACCACTAGACTTCTACATTTTGACATCTTCAAAGACCTTAAAGGTTATAGTCCCAAACTGAGCTCATTGTATTTCAACTAAGCCTCCTTCTGTACTTTTCATCCTGGTAAATAGACACCATCCACCAGTTACCAAAACCAAAAATCTAGGAGTTGAGCCAAGCTCCTCTTTCTCCCCCAACACCAGTTACAGTTCAGTTCAGTTGCTCAGTCATGTCCCACTCTTTGCAACCCCATGAATCGCAGCAGGCCAGACCTCCTTGTTCATCACCAACTCCTGGAGTTCACTCAGACTCACGTCCATCGAGTCAGTGATGCCATCCAGCCATCTCATCCTCTGTCGTCCCCTTCTCCTCCTGCCCCCAATCCCTTCCAGCATCAGAGTCTTTTTCAATGAGTCACCTCTTCGCATGAGGTGGCCAAAGTACAGCCCATCATCAAATCTTGCTGGCCTCATCCGCTACCTCATGTGTACCCGCTACCTTCCACCACATCACCGATGCTTTTCTACTATCCCAGCGTGTCTTACTGCAATTGTACCTCTGCAGGTCTACTCCACTACTGTTCCATTCCCTTTCTGTCCATGTGCCTCGTCACTGTGGTAGTCTTCCGATATGCAAATGTGGTCATGTTCTGCCCTTGACTGAAACTGACCAGTAGGTCCCTGCTACCTTCACATCCTGAAGCAGACTACCTCTCCAGCTCCCTATTTCCCTGTTCCCTCTACCCCAACCTTCACTGCACTCAGGACTTCTCACCATCGCCTGATTATACCACCACATTCTCTCAGATTAAGCCTTAGAACCACAACGTTCCCTGCCTAACTGTACATTTTCCCACCTGTTGTATTTATCTGGAAGACTCATTCTCATCTGCCAGTCCCATCCAGTTGAGGGAGCCTGCTGTGATTCTATCCAGCCTGCACGAGGTAACTCACATATGCCTTTCTAAAGCATTCTGTGCTTGGTGCTATCCTAAGATTTTGCACATGCCAACTACTATCGCCCATGTCTCTCTCTTTAACTAGATTCAGGGTCTCCCATGGGATTTATTTCATCTCTGTATTCTAGTACTTAGAACAATACTTGACAAATAGTAGATGCTTAATATGTTTTACAAAAGAATTAATTGGCTCACGTTTGGAGAATCCCTCACTGATATGTGGAGTATCAGTATTATCTAGTCTACAGTTTAATGCTATCTTTTCCCACATACGACTTGTTTTATATTTTAAGTGACTCTGTGAAACCAATATCACTTAGGAACAAACTGTGTGATTATGGAAGGTCTACCCCATGCTCCTTCAGCTTATTATTTCACAGAAGACAAGGACTGCAGCTTCTGATATCCTCCATCAGGGACATACCCCCAGGGTCCTAGAAAAGCACTTAGCATGTGTCTTTGAAAATGAGCTAAGCCAACGGATTCCACCTAATCCATACACAATTGAGATCAAGTAGAATTCTAGGGTAGAGAAGGAAGATATGATTTAAAAGCTTAATTCCTAAACAACTAGCCTGCCTTTTTATTTTCTGAAATATTGATTTGCAGTGTCTCTCCTATAGTAGGTAATTGATCATTATGTTTCAAATGCATGACTGTTGAATAACATACTCAAAACTATTTTGAAAACAACCAGAATACAGATTGCATTTAAAAGAGTTATAACTGTCACTGCTTGAGATCTGAAATTCGATTCTAATGATGTTTATGAAAAGCCACAGTCTCACAACCAAGGGTCTGATATAAATGTAAGTGTGCTTTAAATTGCAATGTTCCTAACAAATTATTTCTACAGTTCAGTCTTCCTAGTGTAGTGTTTGTAGAGTCTACACTGTATTTATCCTGAGAGGTGAACAACAATCTTAAAGTCTTAGATTTTGTGGACACTAATTTTCATTCTGAATCCACATCTACAACTTTAATTGAACTAGAAGGGTTTATATAGATTAGCTACAAAGCTGGTACTTCAATCATGTCAGAAAGGTTAGTATTTACCACCTTTAAGATTTGTGGTTTAGGATGTGCTGCCTTTTTAAAAACTACCTTACAAACACCTCCATCAAAAATGAGACTTACTCTGTAAATCCATGGCAGGAGAATTCTCTCCCTCTACATCCCTACATACTGCTGTATTTGGCAGTTTCCACCTTCCTTTTTCCACATTTCCCAGTGTCTGGTTCTGAACTTTCAATATTGTTTTATTCTTGTTTCCCAAGATTTCTCTCCCCACAACTTTCAAATTAATGTAATACACCTGTGTTTAAGAGCCAACACCAACTCTCAGAAATCACAGCTTCGACAGGAAATTATGATGAAACCAGACCATGGGAGGAAAGCGAACAGGGAACAGATTGCAGCAATACCATGCAGCTCAGTAGGAGGCCTCAAATTAAAGGGACTTGGGGGAAATCAATGATACAAAAAGTATTGGAAGAATTCTTGGAAAAGATTCAAAAAAGACTTAGTAGAACTTGATGTTCACAAGTGTTCAAAGTATTAAATCACATATAATATTCTTATGATAAATGATATTTATCACTATATTATTATATATTTATCACTATATCACCTTATGATAAATGATAAATGTCACTATAAAGTGATATTTAAAAATTAGAATGCTATTCTACTTAATTTTTTAAAATCTTACTAATTTATAATGCCTCTACCTTTACCAGCATGTTATTTAAACTGGTAAATAGAAAGCTAGGCATTTTCAATTCCTTTCTGACTACCTTTAAACAGAAGTTATCACTCATTTTGTATTCTCCAGGCTTCAAAATTATGTTTGCCTTATTTTTAAAAGGTGCACTTCCTAACAGACTCCCAGCATCATAGGTTTTAAAAATCTTTAAAATAGCTTAGATAATGTCACAATATATTTAACTGGTGGACACATAAACCCATATTACAGGAGAACAGAACGCAGGGGGAAAAATCAGGCAATAGAAAAAATATAGAATTTTGAGCTCAATTCTTTGACAGCTTTATTTTGTAAGATCCCAAAGAGAGAAAGATCAAGCTCAATATCACTGTCTGCCTTCACTGCATCCACTTGGAAAGGAATGGCACTTGTATCCACTGGAAGTAATAATCTTGCTTTTCATAATCCATCTCACTTCATCTTTACCTCTATTATGGCAATAAATATTTTAAAATTCACATGTTTAGTTATTTATTTCTCCCCTACTCAGTTCAAAATATTTGGTGCATACTCAGCAAATATCTCTTGAATAAATGGTAAGGTTTCTAAAGGCAGACTCCACTTCTCATTCATGTTGTTTCTTTGTAAATATATATTTTTACCAGTTCATCTCACCTCTTCATTACAGAATCCATCCCTGTAACCTACAAGTAATATAATTACCACCATCTTACAGGTGAAGAACAAGGAACAGCAACGTTATAATCAGTGGCTATTTTGTATGTCCCCACTTCTCTGAATTAAATAAGATTTCTCTAAAGTAAACTTTTTGGACTGTTTTTTGGACTGGGTTTGATGGGGTTATTTTAGAAATATCTGTTGGTTATTTCTATATTATTATTTGGGTTTTTCCAAACTCCTTGCAAACACAACAAGAAAACCAGAGGATCTGTTTCCACAGTGATGGGATGGATTGGAGTATAAGAGGGTATCTCCACCTTTAGGCTTTAACCACAACGTAAGATGCTTTTATTCATTTAACATCCCTGGAGCACTTACCACATACAAAACATGGATAAAAGGTAAGAGCTAAACCAAATTTTTTGTAAGTAGTTTCTTGTGCTATTCTAATGAAAAATTGAAGTATGAAAAGTTACAATCCAAAAGAAAGCCCCTGGCAGGATATCCATGCTGAAATGCAGATCAGTTTAATAGTTACATGTGCTATTTTCAACCAAGTTTATTATGAAGCTCATAAAGACTCTTGGAAGTCATGTCTTCCCTAGTTAAAAAAAAAATATATTTGGAGATATTATTGGGAACACCTTACTGTAACACAGTGTGTAGATACTATTATAGTGAAGACATGGGCGGAGGGGGAGCATGCATAGTCATGAGCTTGCAGCACTTACTCCATCAGTCAAATCTGATTTTGATTCCTATTTGTGAGCAGATAATGTCATTTCTTAAATAAACTGCTTCACTCAAAAGATTCTTCAAATATTAAGAAGTGTTGACATGTGGAGATGAAGTCTATTTCTTCTCCAAAACCTTTTTAAAGTAAAGACCTATAAAAAAAAAATTGCCAGTTCAAATTCCCTCAAGACTTTTTATTCACTATTCATGAGCAGATGCTACTGAGTATGTGGGGGGACACTTCCGTAACTAAGTCAATCTCGATCTCAGGTAACCAAGACGTTATGCGCTGTTACTGTAAAATGGGCTGAATAGTTATTTTTACCTAAATTTAAATAATTGGGGTAGAAGATGTAGGAGAAGTTTCTAAAACATCAATAATACATCTACAGGGACAACCTATTTCGAATGGGAGAACCATTAGACCACACAGGCTTTGTTCATTTGGGAAGAAAATTAGTCTTTAACATGTTGGCATGAAGGCCAAGTGCTCAATATGGCAAATTTTATATTTATATCCATATACAAATAATTCATTAGAGTGTCAGAGTGATTGGAGAACGTACGTGTTTAAACACTGAGTCTTTCTTTGTTCAGGCTTTCTAATACTAAGGACAAATGTATATATACAGAACAGCCTATAGTGAAGAAACTGGGCGAGAAGGCAGACAGCATTAGTGCGGAGAGTTAAAGAGTTGAGCTTCATCTCATCTCAGCCCTCCCATGGTTTCCATGCCCTTTCACTTCCCTTTCAACATGTCCTGATTCTGTGAAGTCTGATATTAAGAAAACACACCTAAGGAAACGGATATGTAAATTGTGAAAGATATCAGGTGTGGTTTTTTTTATATAAAATTTTTCCATTCCTTTCCACAGTCACTGATGTCATAAAAGGATTTATCATCTGATGAAGATAATAATGGTGGACAGGGTCGGGGAGGGGTCAGTGTAGCCACTCAGGATCTGGGCTGGGAAATGTTATGAAGGGCCATTCTCTTTAACACTAACTCAGACCAGTACTGATAATCACCTCATGATTCGGGAGTCCTTACCTCATCTTTCCACTCTTTTATCGGAAAGGGAACCAAGAGAGGAGATCATCATTCACTGAGGGGCCAATTCCCTGGGGGTGACAGGGCTGAACCACCAATTCCCTGGGGGTGACAGGGCTGGAAGGTATTAAGGATGACAGAGTCATAGTGACAGTATCCAAAGGTGACATTGCCTATTGCTCTAAATACACAGAAAACACTGGTTACTTATTAAGCTTTTCTTCAAGAATGATGTAAACTCTCATAGCCACGCATTACAGGTACAAGAACATGCACACATGCGCAGTTTAGAGGAGCAGTATCTTGCTGTCACATTATTCATAGACCTGGCCCACAGAACAGAAAAGACAGAACCAAAAAAGCAGTGCTACTTCCAGTAGATGCCTCAACAAGCAATCAAACGTGAACTGTAATTTTGGGTCTCTGGTAGGTCTACCAGTGAGCAGTGTGGTTTAAATTCCATAACAATGTTTGAAGCACCTACTATTTTGTGAAGCGCTGTGCAAATCATTAGCAGGGGTATGAAAATTAGCAATTCATGTACAGTACTCCGCATCAAGGTGTTATAACTTAAGACTGCACACCAAAGAAATATATGTAGCTTCTTCTGCTTTGTCATTCAGATTAAGTCAAAGGAGAATGACTGATGAAAATTTAAAGCATAATTCTTTAGGGAGGGGTCGGAGTAAATCAGTAAGGCTACACTGAGAAAGACACTGCATTCAAGATGAGTGTCTCAGAGGATGTATTCAATGCTGAACATTCAGCAGCGTTCAAGTGGGTCATGCTGTGGTACAAAGTTCATCCTAAGCAGGAGGTAGAATATGAGATATGTGTGGGGACTAGGGAACAATTCAGTTTAGCAGGTCAAGGTGTGGCCTTAAAAGAGCCATGGAAAGAAATGTTGGGATAGAGGAATGTCACCACACTGTGGAAGCCTTGACTATCAAGCTAAGAAAATGATATTTTTAGTGCTCTAAGTAATGGCAAGGTTTTGCACAAGAGAATGATCTGATGCAAATCAGGTTTTAATAAAGGTCTTTGCTTGTGTGTGAGAAGTAGCACGTAGTACAAAAAGAAGACAACCATGATGGTCTGGAAAGTAAGAATATAACTTTAAGCAATGCAATGGGAGCTGGAGGAGGAGCTGGACATAAAAGCTAGAAGAAAATCAATAAGGTTTGGTGACTGACTCCACAGAGAGAGGAAATAAAGTGGAAAGGACCACAGAGAAAGAATCACTTTTGCTTTACTTTTTAACTGCATGCCTCAAAAAATGATGTCACCATCATGAAAACTTGGATGATAAATCGTTCTTAGAAGAAAGTATATGTCTTTTCTGACATACTGACTTCAAGTTGCTGGTAAAACTTGATGGGTCTGACCAACAGGGCATGCAAATGTCCATTTGGGTAATGTGGAAAGGGATTGGGCCAGAGTTACAGACTAACAAGTCATCTGCATCCAGATAAAATGTGTCAAAGCCACTGTTTTTGATTAGAGAGAAATAAGAGAATGGAGACAGAACTCTGTGCAAAGCNTGCTGGTAAAACTTGATGGGTCTGACCAACAGGGCATGCAAATGTCCATTTGGGTAATGTGGAAAGGGATTGGGCCAGAGTTACAGACTAACAAGTCGTCTGCATCCAGATAAAATGTGTCAAAGCCACTGTTTTTGATTAGAGAGAAATAAGAGAATGGAGACAGAACTCTGTGCAAAGCTGTACAGAATGGGCAAAGGAAGAAATAAAGATCAGAAAATGAGATCTGAGAGAAGTAGGAAGAGACAGAATAATGCAATGTCACAAAATATGAGGGGAATTCATTCATTTAATAAGTATGTTATTAAGCAAGTACTGTATGCCAGGCTTGATGCCAGATGCTGTCAACAAGGTAGTAGGCACAACACAACAGCTCCCAGGGTTCACAGTCTTCCAAGGAGTGTAGATTAATAGCATGAAGCATGGCAGCGAGTTCAGAAAAATGTGAATGGAGAAAAGAACACTAGCACCTTTAACCAAAGGAACAGTTCTGAAAAAGAAGTAGGCGATTTAATGCCCAATATGGCAACCCACTCCAGTGTTCTTGCCTGGAGAATCTCAGAGACGGGAGAGCCTGGTGGGCTGCCGTCTATGGGGTCGCACAGAGTCGGACATGACTGAAGTGACTTAGCANCCAAAGTTATTTCCCACTCAAATCAGGTGAAAATTTCTAACTGGAGGCTCTAATAATCTTCTCCTGTCCAGTAATCCATCATCCCAACAGTTCTTTTCTTCTGTTTACTCACTCACCATCTCCACTGAAATCCTTATTCACCAAAATCCACTGCCCTGACCTGAATATTTATCAACACACACCTGACCATCTTTGTTATCACTTTCTTTTGTAATTTTGTATTAATTATTATACAAATTAAATTTTTGGATAGACATTAAATTTAAATATATGAAGAAAACGAAATATTTCTATAAAATACATAACATATTTAAGTTATACAGAGTGGTGTTGTATTATAAACTTACTTCCTCTATCCAGTTTAAGAAATAGCACATTATGATTAACTTTGAAGTCCTTTAGATATCCTTCACAAGTCCCATATTCTCATCTACCCTTTTAGAGGCAACCTTCATCCTGAACTCATTTGCTTATTTCTGCTTGCTTTTCTTAGTTTTATTACATGTATTTTCATTCCTATGCAATGTATTGTTTAAATTTGCATTTTTATTAACATAAAAGGATTCAGTCTGTCACTGTTTTTCCAGGATATCATCTTTTTGCTCAGTGTTATGTTCCTGAGATCCATCAGTACATCAGCATTGTAGCCAATAGTTCTGTGTTTCTCTCCCTCTAGCCCCTACTCTTTCCTGCTTTGTAGTATGCTTGTGTGTAAATATATCAAAAAATTCTTTTATCCAGTTATCTGCCAATGGATGTTTGTGTTTTTCTATGATTTTTTTACTACACACATCCAAGGTGCATGCCTCCTGGTTCACAGGACTTAGCATTTTATGTGTATTATAAACTTCTAAATTTTTTTAAAAAGTTTCACTAATTTATAGTTATAATCACAATGTATACAAGTTTGACTTACTCCAAAGCCTCATCAACTTTTGATATTGTCAGATTTTGTAAACTGTTGTAAATCCAGTGAGTATCAGTTATATGTCATTGTGGTTTCACTTGCATTTATCACTTCTACTGAGGTTGAGGATATTTTCATGTGTTTATTCAGTGTTCATATTTCTTCTTCTGTAAAGTGCCTTAGCTAATTTTTGCCCAATTTTCTATTTGGTGGTTTGTCTCTTTTTCCTATTACTTGAATGCTTTATATATTCCTGAAACAAAGCCATCGAGGATTTCTTTATCTAATTTGTGACTCTTCATTTTTAATGTGACTTGGATGGGCAGAATCACTTGATTTTTAACATAGTAGAATTTATCATTCTTATGTTTTAAGGTTTGTGCTTTTTATGTCTGGTTTAAGATTATCCTTCCATACTCTGATCTCATAAATATATTCTACTGTATTTCCTCCTAAAAGGTTTACATTTTGCCTCTTACATTTAGGTTTTTAATCTAATAAGTAATCTATTTTTATATATGATGAAATTAGAGTTCAAATTTCATATTTGTCCTTGCTATAATAACCAGTAACCAAAAATAAACAGTAACAACCAATAACCAATTGTTACAGCATCAAAAGTCTATCTTTCACTCACTTGTCAGCTGAGCCGGCTCTATCATAATTTAAGTATCTCATCCATGTGTAAGTCATTTTGTGGGGTCTCTACTCTGTTCCATTGGTTTGTTTTCTTTTTTTGTATCAAAACTGCTCTCTTCATTATTATAGCTTTAAAATAAATCCTGATAAGGAAAAATTGCCAGCTTTTCTTTTCAGGTATATTATGGCTATTTTGATGTTTTGCTCTATCATATAAATTTTAGAATCAGCATGTCAAATGTCCCACAGACATGAAAAGAGTATTTGGGGATTTTATTGTAAATATGTAGAATCAATAGATCAACTTGAGGAGAATTGGTAAATTTATTTATCAAGCCTCCCAAATTCCCTTTTTATGTAAAATAACTGTAAAATCTCCCAATGCAGAGTTATAATTTTCTTCATAAACATCTTTCAAATTTTATAATGTATTTATCCCTTGGTACTTGTATGTTACATAAGTGTCATCCTTTAAAATCACATATTTAAATATGTATTGGCATGTAGGAACAGGCAATTCATTTTTGTATATTGGCTTTGAATATAAGAAACTTGTAAAAGCTCTTTTAACTGTAGTAATCCGTGGATGCCTCAGAGTGTTTTGTGGACCCACATGTTATCAGCAATTATGACAGTTTGATTTCTTCTTTTTCCCATTTCTGATATTGTTTTCCCGTCTTACTTCACTGTCTACAATATCCAGTACAGTGTTAAATAGAGATGGTGGTGGTAAACACCTTTGTAAATCCCTTGATCTTAAAGAAAATGTGCCCAGTGACCCACTATGGATGGAGAAGGCAACGGCACCCCACTCCAGTACTCTTGCCTAGAAAATCCCGTGGATGGAGGAGCCTGGTGGGCTGCAGTCCATGGGGTCGCTAACAGTCGGACACGACTGAGCGACTTCCCTTTCACTTTTCTCTTTCATGCATTGGAGCAGGAAATGGCAACCCACTCCAGTGTTCTTGCCTGGAGAATCCCAGGGACGGGGGAGCCTGGTGGGCTGCTGTCTATGGGGTCACACAGAGTCGGACACGACTGAAGCGACTCCTNGTCGCTAACAGTCGGACACGACTGAGCGACTTCCCTTTCACTTTTCTCTTTCATGCATTGGAGCAGGAAATGGCAACCCACTCCAGTGTTCTTGCCTGGAGAATCCCAGGGACGGGGGAGCCTGGTGGGCTGCTGTCTATGGGGTCACACAGAGTCGGACACGACTGAAGCGACTCAGCAGCAGCAGCCCAGTATTGAGTACGGTGTTTACTGTGGATTTTTATTGACATTCTTTGGCAGGTGGAAGAGGCTTCCTTCTCTTCCTAGTTAAGGATTTGCCCAGTATGGCTGTTGAATTAGATGGGCATGCATTTCCTGTCCTTCAGGGTGGGCCCTGCTTCCTGTCCCCTCGGATTCCCAAGGACGTGAGAACGCACGCTTGAGCTCTGCTTTCAGCAGACGCCTTCAAGGCCAAGCCGGGCTCAGTGTTCCGTCTCCGTTGGCTTGCCATGTCCTCTCAGATGTAGGCTTCTGTGAATGCCTCACTTTGATGTTAGCCCAATGCGTTTTTTAAAAGAGATGACATTATGCCATCTGAAGCAACATGATTCGAATTGGAGATTGTCATACTGAGTGATGTAAATCAGAGAAAGACGAATATCATATGAAACCATTTATATGTGCAATCTCAAAAATGTGTACAAATGAACCTATTAACAAAACAGAAATAGCATCACAGATGTGTAGAAAGCAAATTTGTGGGTACCGAGGGGAAGAGGGGCAGGGAAATTGAGAGACTGGGATTGACATCTACACCCTACTATATATAAAATCAGTAACAACAAGGACCTACTGTACAGCACAGGGAACTCCGCTGAATACTCTGTAACAGCCTAAATGGGAATACAGCCTGAACTAGCAGTGGATAGAGGTATATGCATGACCGTTTCATTCCGTTATACAGCAGAAGCTAACACAGCATTGTAAACCATCTCTACACCAGTGTAATTTACTTTTAAAGAGCACCATTATTTTCCATCTAGATATTTTGGTTGCTTTTAATGATGGGTGGCCCATCCATCCCCAGACAGTGTATGCAGCCCCCTGTATTTGGCTCAGATAGTAAAGAATCTGCCTGCAAGACAGGAGACCTGAGTTTGATCCCTGGGTCAGGGAGATCCCTGGAGAAGGGAATGGCAACCCACTCCAGTATTCTTGCCTGGAGAATCCCAAGGACGGAGGAGCCTG
>SJYX01009900.1:0-53529 GCA_006410675.1 Oreotragus oreotragus
AAAGGAGGCAAGAATATACAATGGAGTAAAGACAATCTCTTTAACAAGTGGTGCTGGGAAAACTGGTCAACCACTTGTAAAAGAATGAAACTAGATCACTTTCTAACACCACACACAAAAATAAACTCAAAATGGATTAAAGATCTAAATGTAAGACCAGAAACTATAAAACTCCTAGAGGAGAACATAGGCAAAACACTCTCCGACATAAATCACAGCAGGATCCTCAATGATCCGCCTCCCAGAATACTGGAAATAAAAGCAAATATAAACAAACGACATATTCTTTCTAAACAACTTTTGAAATAGAAGACTTTGCTACTGTTTTGTGTCTTTGGATGTTAAGAATAATAAAGTGGGTAGAATTAACTTGTGGTAGTTTTAACATATACAAATTTGTTGTTGTTCAGTCACTAAGTTGTGTCCGACTCTCTGTGACCCCATGGACTGCAGCAGGCCAGGTTTCCCTGTCCTTCACTCTCTCCCGGAGTTTGCCCAGATTCATGTCCATTGAGTTGGTGATGCTATCTAACCATCTCCTCCTCTGCTGCCCGCTTCTGCTTTTGCCTTTTGTCTTTCCCTGCATCAGGGTCTTTTCTGGTGAATTGGCTTGTCTCGTCAGGTGGCCAAAGTACTGGAGCTTCAACTTTAGCATCAGTCCTTGTAATGAATATTCAGGGTTGATTTCCTTTAGGATAGCATATAGATATATTATCTATTTAACTCCTGTCGCCAGTCTTTATATCTGGTATTTGTTCTTAACATCATCTCCATTGTTTGAGTAAATTCTTATGGCTGATTTGCAGATGTTATTGTCCTTTATTATCCTCAGTATTGGACAGTTTGGTTGATTTGCCTTGGTCGGATAGATACTTAGATTGGAACCTAAAATTTTTAGCTTTTTCTTTTTTATTTTTTTGCAGTACAAACTATGGAGCAGTCTGTAAACTGACCAGGCTTGGAGCCTTTTGCTGCTGAAGAGGAAAACACTGTTGTTACCTGGCAGAGTCTACAGTGTTTTGTCTCATCAGATCTCTTAAGTCAGCAGTTTACTTTTTGTTTAGTAGTATGTCTTGGCTTGTCTGAATGAGTCATAATTAAAATATAGTCACCAGGACTCATAATCCTTTCCAAACAGGAATTATAGAGATATACTATTCTTTGTCATGTATGGGATTAGACTGATACAGGTCTGCTGTGATCACTGAGGTGGGTTTTTATAAATGCTAAATTATTTTGTAAGCATTTAAATAGGTTTGTCATATACTCAAAGGATAAAAGCCTTGAAAGTGAAAATAAGCAGAAAAGTAGGTAAATATAATAGTTATTCGAATCAAAATCTGAAAATATGAATTTTTGTATTTATTTAAAATGAAATGATTACTTTTTTCTTTGAAAAGATTTGAGGATTAGAATTGTTAACAGTTTTGACGTTCCTTTTGTTCAATGACAAAAACATCATCTAGAACACCCGCTCAGGGCATGTGGCTTCCCATTCAGGTCAGTAAATAACATTGCTATGGTTTGCTATGGCCATTTGGCATAGGTATGTTATTGAGCTAGAACAGCTCTGCAGCGGTCATCTTAAAGTCAGTAAACATGAATTAAGATCTTATGTGCCAGGCACTGCACTAAATACTGAGGACACAAAGGTGAATAAGGCATTATTTATATTGGGTTTTGTTCTACCAAGGATTGTAAGTGCTAACGGGAAGTAAGTGTAATAATACTGTGAAATAAAACTGAAGTTTGGAACCTAGGAAAACAGAAACTAGATTTGTAGGCAAGAGCATAGTTGAATAGTAAGACACTGGCCCTGGGATTGAGAAGCTCAGTTTAATGTTCATCCTACTAGTGACATGATAGAGAAGCTAAGCTTTGTTGTGTTTGAGTTGTGTTAAAGATGTGATATGTATGTTTAGCAGGATTATGAAGACTTCAGGCATTTTGGAGAACTCTCATGAAAATGTCACTTGGAGTTGGCTGTCTGAGTGGTAGTGTTATTATTCTTGGTTATAAGAGTTGAATATAAGATAGATTTCAGTATTATTTTAAAATATTTATTAGACCTCACCGTGTTGAGGGGACAGTATAGGCACCCAGGCTGAGATGCTGAGGATTGACATTTCACTTTACTGTTACTTGGTAATAGGTTTTCGTTTATGTGATAAGTATGGATTTAATATTGAGATGGAAAAAGTAGAAGTGGATTGCAGTTTAGAAACTGCCCTGTTTCCCTTTTCCATTCTGTTTTGCTTTTATTAAAGTTGTTAAACTTTCCCTTTCTTTAGTTTCTAGAGTTGTTTCAGGGCATCTTGGTGAGGCAGGATGTAAGGCTTTCTGCTGAATCAAAAGCTACTCTTGTTTCTCCAGTTTCCCAGGTGAGACAAACTCTAATCAAGGAAGTAATTTGTGATTTGAATATAGAGTCTGTTTGGTGGACTCTTGTGGGCATATCTTAGTTTTAAAAGGGGAAAAAGGTTTACTGTTCTAAAGAGCTGTATAAACACGACTTTATGATGGTAGCTTCAGATTTCATAGGTTTACCAGATATAATTGTTGCACAATAGGTAATCTTCCACTGTGGTAGTTAATGAGATACAAAGCTGCATAATTACACCAACAGTTATTTTCCTTATAGAATTTGGTGGCTACTAAGTAAACAGGTTTTTTTTTTTTTTTTAAACTTAATTAGTTTAGTGATGTGCCATCACTGAAGGAATCTTATATTTTCCTTCACGCTGCTGCACTCCACATTTTTAGTTGGACAGAGATTGATGTTAATTATTTTAAAAGAGGGCTTGCTCTTAGACCATATTTGCCAACTGGCTTTCCTTAATTACATGTTTAGATGAACTTCAACTCAGGGAGAAATGATAATGAAATACATACTATGGAAAACATTCAGTTAGTCATGGTAGAGGAAAGCCTCCTAGAAGGTAAAATGTTTCACAATTATTTCAAAGTTTATCCTCCTTGTTTTTATTCATCCTTACGTGCGTTAAGTGGAGGGAGGTTCCAGGTTGTGGTACTGTTCTGGTAAGGCCCTATGTTGTGTCTTAAGCACGTCTGATGCAGATACTGACTTTTAAAACCCAACTCATGTAGATGTGCAGGAAGACACCACTCCAGCCTCAAGACAATCTGTGTTTCTTTTTTAACCTGTAAGTTGTGTTGCTAGTGCATTTCACACTTCAGCAGATAGAATCTAAAGCATGCAGATGGAAACTGTGGAACCTGTCTGTAAATCGGTTTCACTTTCAGGAGATTGGAAATAGCTGTGGAGAGCACTGTGGATTTAGTGGGAAGGAGTGCTGTGGTGGATGGGCAGTGTCTCCTCCGGGTTGGAATGGTGAAACTGTAGTATCTGCTTCTTCTGTCTGTCATCCCTGCTGTGCCTGTGTGCTCAGTCATGTCTGGTTCTTATGCAACCCCGTGGGCTGTCACCCACCAGGCTCCTCTATCCATGGAATTTTCTCAGCAAGAATACTGGAGTGGGTTGCCATTTCCTATTTCAGGGGATCTTCCCAACCCAGGGATCAATCCCTCATCTCTTGCATCTCCTGCAGGCAGTTTCTTTACTACTTGTGCTATCCGGGAAGTCCTATGTTGAACACATTCTCTGATCATATTGAGAGCCCAAAGGCACAAGATAATTTCAACAGTTACCTGGGCGAAATAAAGAGGAGAGAGGTATATAGGACAGAAGTGGGCCTGCAATGGGAAAATCACTTGTGGATGAAAGACTGGAGAATGGTAAATTGGAAAGAAAAAGCTTAAAAAGACCTGAGAGTAGGCATGAACAGTCTTTCTCTTTTGGGAGGGTGGGGATTGGGAAAGGAAAATACGTCTATAAAATTCTAGGGCAAGGAAATTAAAAGTTAATTTGAGTTGTACTGTTGTTGGGTTATAGTAAAAATTTTTGTTCTCAAGGTAGGAAAAAAAAAGTATGATGCTCATGGGACTTCTTGAGTTGGTTTATTTGCCACTTAAGATAAAACAAGTAAGGGAGACTTCCAGAATCGTGTGTGATGGTCTTTCAGAAAGTGATTGTGGAGCTGCAAGATGTCTTTTTTCTTTTCTCTTCTCTTGTGATCCCACCCCACTTTACCAGATACTTAGTATCCCAGTTTTCCAAAATAAGTTCAGGAGAGCATTAGTATCCCTCAATGTTTAAATGCATGTTCTAGGAGGAAAAGAATCATTAGGTAGGTTGGAGGACTAGTAGGGTTCCACAATAAAATATAATAGTGAACAAAATTAGTCTGCCTTTTTGCTGTAGGACATCTGAGAGTTCTTAAAAATACTAGTGTGCCTTGTGAATCACTGAAGAGAGAAATGGGGTGGAGCATGTGGCTTTTCTCAAATTTGGTTGACCACAATACAGTTTGAAAAAAGCTGGTATGTATATATAATTGTGCTACCTGTGAGCCTGGGTTTGTATAGCTCCTCTTACTTGCATTGGTAATTTTTTTCCACTTTCCTATTTCTCCAGCATCACCCCCTGACCCTTCAATTAGGGGAATAAATTCTCTGCTCTCTCATTTCCATTTGTGTATCCCACTTGAAGGCAATATTAATACTAGTTTACATTTTAAAATATTATAGTATTTACTTGAACTCCTTCCTTGAGTTTCAGGTCTCTTGATAATTGGACGCTGATCTTACCTACATTTTGAGGTTTATTCATCACTACTCACCCATGATAATTCCTCACTGAAGCTCAGTTTCTTTACTGTTCCATGATTATATTCTGTGCTTGGAATGTTCTCTACCTTATATTAAGGTCTAGCCAAAGTGCTAGCTCTTCCATTAGACCTCCCCTGATCTCTTTAGCTAGAAGTAATCTCTCCTTCCTCGGACAGCATTTATCTATTAATACCTGTAGTGATATTTACAGATGGGTCTGTGGTTATTTATACAGATATTTTGCAAGCTTGAGAAGAGAGGGCATGCCATTCTATACCACCTATATCATCCATAGCTCCTACCTTAACTATCCCCCACACAGAGTGTGATAATACAAGCTAATGTTATGTGATCAATCTTTACTACAGTCTTATAGGTATCCTCATTTTATAGATGAGGCAGCTAAGACAGTGAGAGGTAGGGTAAATTACTAAAAATCACATATTAAATTAGTGATAGAGCCAGGAATCTAATGCCCTAAGCAATCCCATGCCCTTAATCACAACATAACACTGCTTCCTATAGTAAGTAGGTCCTTGGTGAATATTTGAATGAATGAATGAATGTGTAAGCTGATGGAAAAGAGTCCCATCAGCTGTGTTTCAAAATTGTTAAGTTACTTTCGTTATTGCCTTTTTGAAGTTGACATTTATCTAGCCATGTAAGAAGTTCTAAATGACTAAGAACAGTTAGCAAGAGTGAGGTGGGTCAAGGCAGTGGTAGAGATGAGTGTGTGGGGAGATGCAGGATATTTATAGCCAAGAAGATTCATTGCTACGCTAGAGACTGCTGCTTTCTTTGTGAACTGAATAGTGGTGAGTCTTGGCTTTGGAGTCTGGATACCTGTATGGGAGTTTCAACTTCCTAATGTATTAGTTTAGCAAGTTTCTTAACCGTTCTAAACCTCATTTTTCTCCTCTGTAAAATAGTAGTAGCTACTTCATTAGTGTTTTTATGAGAATTAAACCAGATAATCATGGAAAACACTTAGCCTGGTGCCCAGAACATATTGTCAACTGATACTAGTTATAAAACAGGAAGTTTAAACTAGCTACTTCTCTCTTTAAAAAAAAAAAAAAGTCCCTTTGAACTTAGACCTTCAGATTTCAAAGTAGTAAATAGATCTGTCTTTTATGATTTTCTTTTTTCCTTCACACTGTTTTATTTTCTGATTTGGGGAAGCTGATAGTCCAACATTTAAGTTATTTGTTCTCTGTCTCAGGGCAAATAAATGAGCACCAGATTAAGAGCTCAAAGTATTAGATTCCAACATTTTTCATATTCAGTAAATTAACGTTTTGTAGGAGATACTGGGCTATGTTACTCAGCTTGTGGCTCTAGTCATTGATCAGAAATTTTCAGTGCTTTCATCAGCCCTTTTGATAGACATGAAAATCTCATGCCTTATTGCCTTTTGCAAACTTTCGAGGTGTCTCAGTGGTAAAGAATCCGCCTGCCAATGCAGGAGACACAAGAGATGTGGGGTTTGATTCCTGGGTTGGGAATATCCTCTGGAGTAGGAAATGCCAGTCTACTCCAGTATTCTTGCCTGGAAAATTCCATGAGTATTTTGAAGTAATCACGTAATGGCCTTGTGTTTTAAAAAAACACTTTATTTTTGGCCGTGCCGGTGTCCACTGCTGCACGCAGCTTTCTCTAGTTGTGTCAGGCAGGGGCCACTCTAATGGCAGCGTGCGGTCTGCTCACCGCAGTGGCTTCTCCTGTTGCAGAGCACGGGCCCTCTGGTGCTCAGCTTTCAGCAGTAGTGCCCGCAGGCTCCGTTGCCCTGCTGTACGTGAGATCTTAGACCAGGGGTCCAACCAGTGTCCCTTGCATTGCAGGGTGGATTTTTAGCCCCTGGGCCACCAGGGAAGCCCCAAATGGCCTTACTTCTTAAGTAAAAATACTATCTTATAATAAAAGTTATCAAAAGTAAACTGCTGAGAAGAGAAAACATTTCTGTTTATGATATATATTAAAAGTTCTAGTGTCCGTTGTACCTACAAGGTGAAGGTGAAGTCGCTCAGTCGTGTCCGACTCTTTGCGACCCCGTGGACTGTAACCTACTAGGCTTCTCCTGTCCACAGGATTCTCCAGGCAAGAATACTGGAGTGGATTGCCATTTCCTTCTCCAGGGGATCTTCCCGACCCAGGGATCGAACCCAGGTCTCCCGCATTGGAGGCAGACGCTTTAACCTCTGAGCCACCAGGGAAGTCTGGCAAGCCTGTCTTAAATTGAGTTTGTTCTGAATCTTTTCTCATTGTTGAGCTTTATTTTTGGTGTCTGTAATATGAAGACGATGGGTATGTTTTTATTTATCAGATAAGATTTATTTTGTTGATTATGCTTTTTCTTTTAAACTATACCCTCAAGAGTCACCCTGTGCCGAGAATTGCTGTAGTCTCAATGTAGAGCCTAGGTGATTCTGACCTGAGTGATTCTGTGTGAATGTATGAGATATTTCAAAGAATCTGAGTTTTGATTCATGTATAGGGAAGAAATATGAGATTATTAGCAAAGATAAGAGGAATGGAGCGTCATTGTAAGTAAAGAATCTTGTGGTAATTTATTCTAGACTCAAGCCAGGGGTGTGTTGGTTTGGCTATAAATTATTGAAGTTGGTGTTCTGTGCAGTTTACTTTGAGTGGTTCTTTGTTTAGTTGAGCAGGTTCAGATGAGGCTGAGAAAACAGGGAGATTGTGCTTGGAAAGGGAAAAGGTGGTCTTGAGGCCAAGTCAGGTCAATAATATTATAAGAAGAGTCCCCAGACAGGATGTTTCTGTTTTAAAAAATTTTGTCTGAAATGTAAATTCACATATCTGGTATAAATTATTCTGGCTAAGGTTTACTGCTTTCTTTTGATTCAGAATTTTAAACAAAACAGATCTCAGTCACAGAATACACAACAAAAAAGAGAAATCATAAAACTTTATAGAACTTCTTAAGTGTCATGATTTCTTGATGCATTCAGCATTTGAGAAACCATGTGAAAACAGAGGAAAGGTATTTAGCATAAGAATTAACTTGTTTCTTGGCAGAGCAACCAAGGCAGCGTTTGAATTACTGCTCTCTGGTGGTTCTGTTGTTTGGCATGCTTTTTTTCCCTTTTGCTTGATTGTCATGTCTTTGTCAGTTTCTGCCTTGCCTTGGAAGATGTCTCTCACTCTAGGGCAATTACCCTACTGACAGAGGATTCAAGTTCAAAGCAAGCAGTTGTTTTGTTTAACCAGAACTTCATTTACAGCTGGTCCTAAGCTGAGTCATTGAAGTTTGTTATACCCACTTTAGGTCTTGACGCTTGCTGTATAATTTGGGAGTGGCAGGAACCTGGAAATCAGTTAGGTGTCTTTCCCATCCTCATTCATATTAGTTGCTTATGGTGATAAAAGGTGTCAGATCCACATTGAGTGTAGCCTTCTCTGTCAGGATGGGAGTGGAGACTTTGACTCAGTGGCCTTCTTCCTTCTAAGAACTTCTGCCCATCGCCTTGCTTAAACACTTGTCAGCCTTAGGGGAGCTTTCTGTTTATTCTGGCTCGGGTGATCTGTTCCCTCCTTTGAACTCTCTTAATTGTCTCTGAGTCATGTGGCAATTAATCTTGTTTTGCTTTTTGTTATCTCTTGTAGTTGACTTTTATTGTTAATGTTAAGCTGCTTGAGGACAAGAGCTGTTACTAATTTATTTTTCCCTATACATTTTATGGGGCTTCTCTGGTGTTTCAGTGGTAAAGAATCCGCTTGCCAGTGCAGAAGATGCAGGTTCAACCCCTGAGTCGGGAAGAAACCCTGGAGAAGGAAATGGCAATCCACTCCAGTATTCTTGCTGGGGAAATTCCATGGACAGAGGAGCCTGGTGAGCTACAGTCCATGGGGCCCACGGGGTTGACGTAGCAACTAAACAACAACAGTTACAGCATACATTTTATAGTGACTCCTGCTTTTCCCTGGATTTACCCTGGGAGGTTTTCTCGCGTCTCAGATGGCAAGAACATCCTTTAGAACATTTCATAAGAACCCTCAGAATCTTTCAGGCTTTTTGGGCCACGTGGTGTTTGCCTATGGCCTTGATAAAAGCAGTTATCCCCTTTGCCACAGACACAACCAAGATTCTGGGCGGCAAAGTCTTCCTAGAGAAGTACTTGAGTGGTTCTTTGGTTTGGAGAGAAAATGATCGTATCCTTTACTTTGCTTTAATTTTTATCACCAAATATTTTAAAGACAGAAGCAGGTGAACAAGCAGACATTTGAAATGAAGATCTTACATGACTGGTTAATATTGTATAAAACACATTTTAATTTTGCTACACTCACCTTGTAACGTTAGAAATGAATGACCTGGTTGATGTGGTGCTCAGAATTTTCTTCTAAGGGATTTATTTCTTAATGAATTGGGGGTCTCACATTTAAAAGGACTCTGCATACTTTTATGTAATACCCCAACTTTCATAAGAATTATTTTTTTGTTCGTCATTGGCTTGTTGGGAGCTCTAACTATTTTGCCAAACAATCATTTAGTGTATTTTCTGTGCTGACTTTGGCTTGGTGGCATGTAACAATTCTGAAGGAACTAATGCTACATTAATACAATTTGCCTGTGATGGCATAATGACAAAATATGATATTTTTGTTAGGGGAGAAAAGTCCAAAATTCTACTTTAAAGAAACTCTTCGGAGTTCTTGAGAAGATATAGTTAGATCTTCATTTTTTTTTTTCTTCCCTCTAAAAAATTGTGGGGAAAACACCAGCCTCAAGTTATTTCCTAAAATATTTCCCATGATGATTGCTACCTTAGTTTTTAAGGCTTTTCTTCCTTCAGGAGCTC
The DNA here is from genome assembly GCA_006410675.1 of Oreotragus oreotragus. Lineage (NCBI taxonomy): Eukaryota > Metazoa > Chordata > Mammalia > Artiodactyla > Bovidae > Oreotragus > Oreotragus oreotragus. The sequence continues at coordinate 9,513 of SJYX01009900.1, forward strand.
TGGATCTTCTATAAGTAGAGTCAGAATGTTAGCTCTTCTTTAAGTAGAATCAGAGTAAAAAAAAAAAAAAAAGTCCCTTTGAACTTAGACCTTCAGATTTCAAAGTAGTAAATAGATCTGTCTTTTATGATTTTCTTTTTTCCTTCACACTGTTTTATTTTCTGATTTGGGGAAGCTGATAGTCCAACATTTAAGTTATTTGTTCTCTGTCTCAGGGCAAATAAATGAGCACCAGATTAAGAGCTCAAAGTATTAGATTCCAACATTTTTCATATTCAGTAAATTAACGTTTTGTAGGAGATACTGGGCTATGTTACTCAGCTTGTGGCTCTAGTCATTGATCAGAAATTTTCAGTGCTTTCATCAGCCCTTTTGATAGACATGAAAATCTCATGCCTTATTGCCTTTTGCAAACTTTCGAGGTGTCTCAGTGGTAAAGAATCCGCCTGCCAATGCAGGAGACACAAGAGATGTGGGGTTTGATTCCTGGGTTGGGAATATCCTCTGGAGTAGGAAATGCCAGTCTACTCCAGTATTCTTGCCTGGAAAATTCCATGAGTATTTTGAAGTAATCACGTAATGGCCTTGTGTTTTAAAAAAACACTTTATTTTTGGCCGTGCCGGTGTCCACTGCTGCACGCAGCTTTCTCTAGTTGTGTCAGGCAGGGGCCACTCTAATGGCAGCGTGCGGTCTGCTCACCGCAGTGGCTTCTCCTGTTGCAGAGCACGGGCCCTCTGGTGCTCAGCTTTCAGCAGTAGTGCCCGCAGGCTCCGTTGCCCTGCTGTACGTGAGATCTTAGACCAGGGGTCCAACCAGTGTCCCTTGCATTGCAGGGTGGATTTTTAGCCCCTGGGCCACCAGGGAAGCCCCAAATGGCCTTACTTCTTAAGTAAAAATACTATCTTATAATAAAAGTTATCAAAAGTAAACTGCTGAGAAGAGAAAACATTTCTGTTTATGATATATATTAAAAGTTCTAGTGTCCGTTGTACCTACAAGGTGAAGGTGAAGTCGCTCAGTCGTGTCCGACTCTTTGCGACCCCGTGGACTGTAACCTACTAGGCTTCTCCTGTCCACAGGATTCTCCAGGCAAGAATACTGGAGTGGATTGCCATTTCCTTCTCCAGGGGATCTTCCCGACCCAGGGATCGAACCCAGGTCTCCCGCATTGGAGGCAGACGCTTTAACCTCTGAGCCACCAGGGAAGTCTGGCAAGCCTGTCTTAAATTGAGTTTGTTCTGAATCTTTTCTCATTGTTGAGCTTTATTTTTGGTGTCTGTAATATGAAGACGATGGGTATGTTTTTATTTATCAGATAAGATTTATTTTGTTGATTATGCTTTTTCTTTTAAACTATACCCTCAAGAGTCACCCTGTGCCGAGAATTGCTGTAGTCTCAATGTAGAGCCTAGGTGATTCTGACCTGAGTGATTCTGTGTGAATGTATGAGATATTTCAAAGAATCTGAGTTTTGATTCATGTATAGGGAAGAAATATGAGATTATTAGCAAAGATAAGAGGAATGGAGCGTCATTGTAAGTAAAGAATCTTGTGGTAATTTATTCTAGACTCAAGCCAGGGGTGTGTTGGTTTGGCTATAAATTATTGAAGTTGGTGTTCTGTGCAGTTTACTTTGAGTGGTTCTTTGTTTAGTTGAGCAGGTTCAGATGAGGCTGAGAAAACAGGGAGATTGTGCTTGGAAAGGGAAAAGGTGGTCTTGAGGCCAAGTCAGGTCAATAATATTATAAGAAGAGTCCCCAGACAGGATGTTTCTGTTTTAAAAAATTTTGTCTGAAATGTAAATTCACATATCTGGTATAAATTATTCTGGCTAAGGTTTACTGCTTTCTTTTGATTCAGAATTTTAAACAAAACAGATCTCAGTCACAGAATACACAACAAAAAAGAGAAATCATAAAACTTTATAGAACTTCTTAAGTGTCATGATTTCTTGATGCATTCAGCATTTGAGAAACCATGTGAAAACAGAGGAAAGGTATTTAGCATAAGAATTAACTTGTTTCTTGGCAGAGCAACCAAGGCAGCGTTTGAATTACTGCTCTCTGGTGGTTCTGTTGTTTGGCATGCTTTTTTTCCCTTTTGCTTGATTGTCATGTCTTTGTCAGTTTCTGCCTTGCCTTGGAAGATGTCTCTCACTCTAGGGCAATTACCCTACTGACAGAGGATTCAAGTTCAAAGCAAGCAGTTGTTTTGTTTAACCAGAACTTCATTTACAGCTGGTCCTAAGCTGAGTCATTGAAGTTTGTTATACCCACTTTAGGTCTTGACGCTTGCTGTATAATTTGGGAGTGGCAGGAACCTGGAAATCAGTTAGGTGTCTTTCCCATCCTCATTCATATTAGTTGCTTATGGTGATAAAAGGTGTCAGATCCACATTGAGTGTAGCCTTCTCTGTCAGGATGGGAGTGGAGACTTTGACTCAGTGGCCTTCTTCCTTCTAAGAACTTCTGCCCATCGCCTTGCTTAAACACTTGTCAGCCTTAGGGGAGCTTTCTGTTTATTCTGGCTCGGGTGATCTGTTCCCTCCTTTGAACTCTCTTAATTGTCTCTGAGTCATGTGGCAATTAATCTTGTTTTGCTTTTTGTTATCTCTTGTAGTTGACTTTTATTGTTAATGTTAAGCTGCTTGAGGACAAGAGCTGTTACTAATTTATTTTTCCCTATACATTTTATGGGGCTTCTCTGGTGTTTCAGTGGTAAAGAATCCGCTTGCCAGTGCAGAAGATGCAGGTTCAACCCCTGAGTCGGGAAGAAACCCTGGAGAAGGAAATGGCAATCCACTCCAGTATTCTTGCTGGGGAAATTCCATGGACAGAGGAGCCTGGTGAGCTACAGTCCATGGGGCCCACGGGGTTGACGTAGCAACTAAACAACAACAGTTACAGCATACATTTTATAGTGACTCCTGCTTTTCCCTGGATTTACCCTGGGAGGTTTTCTCGCGTCTCAGATGGCAAGAACATCCTTTAGAACATTTCATAAGAACCCTCAGAATCTTTCAGGCTTTTTGGGCCACGTGGTGTTTGCCTATGGCCTTGATAAAAGCAGTTATCCCCTTTGCCACAGACACAACCAAGATTCTGGGCGGCAAAGTCTTCCTAGAGAAGTACTTGAGTGGTTCTTTGGTTTGGAGAGAAAATGATCGTATCCTTTACTTTGCTTTAATTTTTATCACCAAATATTTTAAAGACAGAAGCAGGTGAACAAGCAGACATTTGAAATGAAGATCTTACATGACTGGTTAATATTGTATAAAACACATTTTAATTTTGCTACACTCACCTTGTAACGTTAGAAATGAATGACCTGGTTGATGTGGTGCTCAGAATTTTCTTCTAAGGGATTTATTTCTTAATGAATTGGGGGTCTCACATTTAAAAGGACTCTGCATACTTTTATGTAATACCCCAACTTTCATAAGAATTATTTTTTTGTTCGTCATTGGCTTGTTGGGAGCTCTAACTATTTTGCCAAACAATCATTTAGTGTATTTTCTGTGCTGACTTTGGCTTGGTGGCATGTAACAATTCTGAAGGAACTAATGCTACATTAATACAATTTGCCTGTGATGGCATAATGACAAAATATGATATTTTTGTTAGGGGAGAAAAGTCCAAAATTCTACTTTAAAGAAACTCTTCGGAGTTCTTGAGAAGATATAGTTAGATCTTCATTTTTTTTTTTCTTCCCTCTAAAAAATTGTGGGGAAAACACCAGCCTCAAGTTATTTCCTAAAATATTTCCCATGATGATTGCTACCTTAGTTTTTAAGGCTTTTCTTCCTTCAGGAGCTCTGGATCTTCTATAAGTAGAGTCAGAATGTTAGCTCTTCTTTAAGTAGAATCAGAGTAGACCTTCCAAAGCTTTGTAAGAGCCCATGAACCTATGGATAGTCCCCATAGCTTCCATGTTTCCTTTTGTTACAGTTATTTTTTTCTGAGAACAGTTTGCAAAATGTCTTCATACCACAGTATCTCAACTTTCAGGGAAACACAACTTACATATTCTTTGTGTTTTTATGAGGAGCAATTTATTACCTTATTATTTTTGAAAATTTTATTTCCTGTTTCTATATTATACAAAAATAATGGATTTTTGGATTTTAGGGAAGTACAGTTGTCTGCTCTGCATGGTGTCATGGAAGATAATTTATTTTGATTTAATTAAAAATTTAAATTGTGGTAAATACACATAACATTGTTTTATTTTTCCCTTTTAATTTTGTATTTTTTTCTTTATTGTTTCTCTTCTCTCACTGAAAACAATTCTCTTATTCGAGCCTCACACACGTTCCTTACTAGGATTATCTTGTTTCTCACAGACCAGAGAGGAAAATAATTCATTGTCTTTTTTTTTTCTCCAAAACATTTTTTGAAGTGTTTTATTCTTTTGAAAATAGGTTCACCTTGGAGCATGCAGTTTTAAGTTTGGATGAATTAACACTGTTACCTATATCAGATATTTTAAAAGCTGAGTGTAGGACCACTTCTGATTGGGTTGCTTTCTCAAAAAACATTTTTATAGCCAAAATTTCTATCCTGAGCTCCTTGACCTAGTCTGAGGTTTTGTAAATGAATTTTTATCTGGAGCCCTAATGAGTGTGAAACTGATAAATTAGTATAAATCTATTTATAAGTTTGCCAAATGTTTAAGAAAGTCAGTCTATGTTTGATGCGCTCTGCTAGGGGAAGCGAGAATTCTATTATGCCATCAAACCACCAGTGCCTTGCCCTTCATGGAGCTCTAGGTTATTTTTGTGTTTTGTTTTGTTGCACAGTATCAAAAGAAATCCTAATTTACACAGAAAAGTCCTTGTAAATGGTAAAAAAAAAAAAAAAAAATTTAGAGCACTTTGCCTAACAGCAACAGCAACATCTAACGTTTTTGAGCACCCAAGCCCTAGACTCCTGGTGGGAGCTTTACATGTATTGATTTCCACAATACATGTAAACATTTCATCCAAACATTTCATCTGTTCTTTACAAATGAAAAACTGAGGCACAGTGAGTTAAAGTATCCAATACCGAGTTTACAGATAGTGAGTAAGTGACAGAGATAGGCTCAAACCTAATGCCCTTATCCATTACTGTGCTTGTATTGCTCTGAAATTGTTGTTGTTATAGTAGCTCAGTCATGTCCGACTCTGTGGTCCAGGGACTGCAGCACGCTGGGTTTCCCAGTCCTTCAGTATCTTCCGAAGTTTGCTCAAGCTCATGTCCATTGAGTTGGTGATGCCATCCAACCATCTCATCCTCTGTCCTCCCCTTCTCCTCCTACCCTTAATTTGTTTTGAGGAGGGGGCTTTATTTGAACTATTTATAATAGAACTAACCAATTTCTCAGAATGAAAAAAGAGATTCTAGAACTTATTATATACTTACAAATAACTGTGAAGTCTGCAGTGTAAAGACCATGCCTTAATAAATGAATAGTTCGAATCATACTGGCATTTTCTTAACAGCTCATGCTGGTCTGTGGAGCATGCCGTTCTTACTTAAACTATATTTAGGTAATAGCTTTTTATAAGGGCCACTACTATAGTTTCTCCTGTCATTATTTTATTACCACTAGTACATTCTCATTATGTTTTAACCAGCTTATTTGAGGGCATAGTAAAAAGTTGTCTAACTACTGCTTAATTTTTTCCCTCCTACTGTATATGATGTTTTACAGATAAGCCCTTTTCATCATTGCTTGCATGAACCTATTATTTAAAAAATTGGAAATTTCCAACATTTTCCATGTCCTTGCTTAGTTAAAGTGTAAAAATTTCACATAATTTTAGCCATTCCGTTGTTCAGATATTGTAGATGTTTTCCTCTAATATCGTATTTTCTAATAATGGTTATAATCATATTTAAACAGTACTGTAGTCATCAAATAAACTTCTTTACAGTGTTGGTAGCATGTGTGCATGCTAAGTTACTTCAGTCGTGTCCAGCTCTTTGCGACCCCATGGACTGTAGCACCCCAGCTCCTCTGTCCGTGGGATTCTCCAGGCAAGAATACTGGAGTGGGTTGCCGTGCCCTCCTCCAGGGTTTCTTCCGGACCCAGGGATCCCACCTGCATCTCTTAATGTGTCCTGCATTGGCAGGCGGGTTCTTTACCATTGGCGCCACCTAGGACTTAATAAGCTTTCCCTTCAGAGTGTGTACTAGTTATTCCTGTTCTTTGTAAAAACTTATCTTGAACAATGGTGTGATATTTTCATTGTTAGAATTAACTTTTATTTGAATGCTTTCTCTGCGTCTCAATAACATCAGGCTTTCTTTTTATGCTTACTTTTCCCTGTTTCCCACCCTCCAACTATGTCATAACTTAAGGGATCACAAATTGATTTTATAAGATTTGGTTTCATTAAATATATCAATAAGCTGAGATATATACTTTTTCTTGCTGTAAAAGGTGATTTTCAGGGACAAATTGCTATTACCTTATTTATTGATATGAGACTTTATCATTTCATAATATAGTGTGTTATCAGTGTATTTGATAGTGGTCGAAGAATTGGTTGGCATTGGTTTCTAATACCAGTTGTCAAACTTGCCTTGAATATGATCAGTCTTGTTACATCCATTATTATTATTCTTAAATCCCAGAATTTAAATCATATTTTCATATGGCTCATTGATATGGTTGATTAATCATTTTACCTTACTGCAAACATTAGGTGATTGAAGAAGGATTAGGAGCTTATGATGATGTTATTTAAGTTGCTAAGTCCTGTCTGCCTCTTTTGTGACCCCATGGACTGTTGCCTTCCAGACTCCTCTGTCCGTAAAGTTAATTAAGAATGACTAAAGAGATGAATTCTTTAAACACGTGCTTCTCTCTCATCCCATGAAATAAGGTTCATTCTTGTAAACCAGCATTAAAGGACACTGGCAAAAATACATAGCTGCAGTCAGCAGTACTAAGCATGGATGGGAACCATCCTTTTTGGGTAGAAAATCATTTAGGTCTGTATCAGGAGTTTGAATATCATATAAGACTGTTTGCTGAAGTTCTCCACCAGATGGGTCAACCTGAATTGACAGGAACAGGAAGTTCCTCCTGTTTAGTATAGGATTTTAATTTATTTGTAGTGTTGAGGATTTTATCATATGCAGAATTAAAAATTATCCATCATATATGATGGAAGATTGCTGTGTGAGTAAATGAAATCTCAATTATTTATTTATTGAGAAATATGATTTAAGCATTACAGAGTCCTCTACAATATCTGCATTGTAATATTTGGATGCTTCTCTTATTAATATTATTGGTAAGATATTTTGTACAGTGAATACTACTGGTAAGCGAATCTTAATTATATACCCTATCTTGTGAAAGCCAGACTCAGTGAAGCACAGGCTGGAATCAAGATTGCAGGGAGAAATATCAGTAACGTCAGATATGCACATGACAGCACCCGCATGGCAGAAAGCAAAGAGGAACTAAAGAGCCTCTTGATGAAAGTGAAAGAGGAGAGTGAAAAAACTGGCTTCAAACTCAACATTCAGAAAAAACACGAGATCATGGCATCTGGTCCCATCTCTTCATGACAAATAGGTGGGGAAACACTGGAAACAGTGACAGACTTTATTTTCTTGGGCTCCAAAATCACTGCAGATGCTGACTGCAGCCATGAAATTAAAAGACACTTGCTCCTTGGGAAAAAAGCTCTGTAGACAGCATGTTAAAAAGCAGACACATTACTTTGCCAATGAGGATCCGTCTAGTCAAAGCTGTGGTTTTTCCAGTGGTCATGTATGGATATGAAAGTTGGACCATAAAGAAAACTGAGTGCTGAAGAATTGATGATTTTGAACTGTGGTGTTGGACAAGATTCTTGAGACTCCCTTGGCCAGCTAGGAGATCAAACCAGTCAATCCTGAAGGAAATCAGTCCTGAATATTCATTAGAAAGACTGGTGCTGAAGCTGAAACTCCAGTACTTTAGCCACCTGATGTGAAGAACTGACTCATTGGAAAAGACCCTGATGCTAGGAAAGATTGAAGGCAGGCGGAGAAGGGGAGGACAGAGGATGAGATGGTTGGATGGCGTCACCAACTGGATGGACATGAGTTTGAGCAGGCTCCGGGAGCTGGTGAAGGACAGGGAGGCCTGTGTGCTATGTCCATGGGCTTGCAAAGAGCCAGATGTGACTGAGCAACTGAACTGAACTGATGGTTTAAAAAAAATGTGGATCATAGCCCCAGAGTTGAAACAGCCAACAGATAAATAAGTTTTGGTATATTCATAGTGAATAATTTTTAATGATTTTAGTAAAGTAAATTAAAAGAAAACTTGAAATGAATCTCAAAAACTTTATGTTGAAAAAAAGAACTCAGACACAAAAAACGACATGCTCTATGATTTCACTTATCTCTATAATAGAACAGGTGAAAAAACTAAGTGATGGTCACAGAAATCAGAATAGTGGTTGTCTCTGGGTAGATGGATGGAATTTGAGTAGAAAAGAGTAGGAGAGAACTTTCTAGAGGAAATACCCTAGATCTTGATTGGAGTGATGGATACATGGGTGCATACATTTGTCAAAAGTCATCAAAAGGTATACTGATATGTGTGTTTTATTGTGTGTAATTATCCCTCCTGCAACCCCGAGTGGCTCAGTGGTAAAGAATCCACCTGTGATGCAGGAGACACAGGAGACACGGTTTCGATCCCTGGACCAGAAAGGTCCCCTGGAAGAGGAAATGGCAATCCACGCCAGTATTTGTGCCAGGAGAATCCCATGAACAGAGAAGCCTGGCGAACTACAATCTGTGGGGTCACAAAGAGTCAGACACGACTGAGCATATCTACCTCAATAAAAACCATTTGTAACAGAAATGCTTCTAATGTGAAAAATAGTGGTAGTGATAGTGACGGCAGTAGTAGCTGAAATGACTAGTAATTGTCCTGCTCTTAGTACCAGACAACAACTCAGTAAGGTATGTTTTATTAGCTCCATTTTACATATAATATAAGGAAACTGAGTCTTAGCAAATTTAAGTAACTTGTCTAAGGTTACAGAGCCAGTAGTACATGCTTTAATCTAAAGATCTGTTTAACTCATGAGCTTAATAATGACACTTTCCTAATATGTATATTTCATATTTTCTTAAAAAAAAAACAGAACAGAACATGCTGAGTATAATTTAAGTTTATTTGCTAACTTAGGTTCATCACTATGAACATGATATTTTGTGCTGAAGTGTATAGGGCTCTTTCCCACAAATTGAATGAACTAAACGTTTCATTGAATTCTGTTTTGTGATGCTTGTGCTGTCTCTTTCCTCACTGATACTCTAACAGGTACTTTTCTCTCCTGGCTCCCTTTTCTACTTTTCCTCTTTTAATATGCTGTGGGTTGGAAATGAAAGGCAATAATAATTTTTATGTAAAATACGATGCATGAGTTTAGTCCCGTGAACTTTCTGAGTTTTTTGATTGCTCCACGCCATTCCCTGCTCCCTTCCCTTTTGTGAATTCACCTTTTGGCTTTTGTTTGTGACCCAGTTGAAAGTAAAATGGAATCTGGGGGTAGACACAGCCCTTTCTTTCTGGTGATTTAGAACTGGTAGAGCTTCAGGCCCACTGCTCATTCAGCGTGTCAGTGCAGGCCAGTGGGGCTTGAGGGCTAGAAGACCTCAAGCTAAGAGTAAGCGCTTAACCAGCTGTTGGCACTGTCCTACATGAAATGATAGATGCTTGTTGCTTTCAGTCATATTGACATATACAGGGTGACTGCTTGTATATAATGCAACATTTCTAAGTTAGTGGCTTGAAAATACAGTCTTTGAAAAATGCTTTAATTTGTGGCTTAGTCTGACTTCCAGAATAAATAATGACTGTAAGAAGTTTTGTAACGTGGACCTGACTTTGTGTACATTCATTTTTTTTTATTTTATAGCTTGTCTGTACAAAGCATAAGGGATACACACACACATACACTCCCTGAGTAGAGGCCAGTCTGCTCATTTTGAGCCATCCCCACCTCACTTTATGATAGCCATGAGAGAGAGAATATTTTAAATGCTTCAGACTATTAATAGAATATTAGTCAATGGAAAGATTCCTAAGGAATCTACAAAAAATAGACAAGTAATTTTTATTATTATTTTTGCTCTGTCTTAAGACTTTAGTTGTTATAACTTGAAAGGGGCTTTCTCTCTTTTTCAACTAGCCTCCTGTTACCAAATGTGAAAAAGAAACCCATATCTACTATTTGGATGAGATACTTGAGAAGTGGAAAACAAACTCTGTTTCTCTATAGGTTGTAAATATCTAGCATACTTAAATGGTGATGTAGTGTATGATAATTCATACTGAAGAGGTTGAAACATTTGACCTTTTCTTTTTCAAAAACTGTATAATGATGCCATAAAATAGTGACTTAAATCAGTAGCTTTATTTATTTCTGGCTCTTACAAAGGCACAGTAGGAATATAAGCAGTGCGTGGCATAGTTTCTGCCATTACTATATTTAATAATCTAATTTTTCAAGTTATCTAGGTTACCAGTTTAAAACAGAAAGTTATTATCTTTATGACAAGGCTATGCTGGTAGGAAATGCCTGATAAGAAACAGCATGGTTGAATTTAATTAGCATTGGTAAAGAGTTAAGAGTAGATAATTTACGATAGAGTGGATTGCTTAGACGGTGCATGCTTTGCCTTGTGAAGTTAATAGGGTGCTATTTGGCTATATACACATAAGAGAGGGAGAGAGAGAAATAAGTAGCTACCTTTCCCTTGATGAGTTGCAGGCTTTTTTATGTATATACAATCTTAGAAGGATCCAGCCTTTTTGAGCACAGCTTTCTCAACTTGATAAAAAACTTTTACAAAAAACTGTCCATCTACCATTGTATTTAACAGTGAAAATGGAGTGCTTTTCTCCTAAGATTGGGGATAAGTCAGGGATGTCTGTTCTCATTACTCTTATTCAGCATATTGCTGGGAGTTCTACCTAGTGCAGTAAGGCGAGAAAAAGAAATAAAGGACATACTGGGCACGAAGGAAGAAATAAAATCTTTGTATCTACGGATGTCATGACTGGCTATGTAGAAAACAATCTACTGATAAATTCCTAGAAATAATATGTGTGTTAGCAAGGTCACAGGATATAAGTTAAACACACAAAAATCAGTTGCACTTCTCTATACTAATAGAGAACGTGTTTAGTTTACTAAAAGATTAAATAAATATTATTTGTAGTTTCTCAAATTAAAAATAATGCTTAACTGTATATCTAATAAAGCTTCTATGCTGAAAACTACAAAATCTGATGAGACAAAGTTCTGTATAAATGGAGAGACATACTGTGTTTATGGATTGGAAGGCTCAGCACAGTAAAGATGTCAGTTCTTCTCAAATTAACATACAAGTTTACTACAATTCCTATAAAACTTTGGCAAGATTTTTTTTTGTAGATATAGACAAGATTATTAAAAATATCTGTGGAAAGACAGAAGAACTGGATTAGCTAAATATGAAGAAAAACTAGGAAGAATCAGTATCTGATTTCAGGACTTCTTACATAGTAATTAAGTTTGTGTGATATTGGAGGAGGGACAGACATAGATCAGTGGAAAAAATAGAGGACAAGGAATTATAGAATAGGGACCTATACCTCTATCTTCAGTGGGTTTCTTTTTTTAATTGAGGTATAACTCACAAACCAGAAAAAATCTTCCCTTTTAAAGTGTACAGTTCAGTGATTTTTAGTATATTCACTGAGTTGTACAACATTCACCACTATCTAATTCTAGAATATTTTTATCACCTAAGAAAGAAACACTGTACCTGTTACCCATTGCCCAACTGATTTTTGACAAATATATCAGAAGCAGTTCAATAGAGGAAAGAAAGCATTTTCAGTAATGATGCTGAACCAATTGGACATCATAAGCAAAAAAAGGAACTTTGCCTTAAACTTCATATATTATGTAAAAATTAGCTCAAAATGGATCATAGATTTAAATGTAAGCATAATACTAAAAAACTTAGGGAAAGAACAGGAGAAAACTTTGGAATCTAGAGCTAGGCAATGACTTCTCAGACTTGATATCAAAAGCAGAATTCATAAAAAGAAAATTTGACAAATTGAATTTCATGAAAACCAAAAAACTTTTGCTCTGCTAAAGACCTGTCTCTTATACACATCTAGATGTGTATAAGAGACAGTATACAGGGTGACTGCTTGTATATAATGCAACATTTCTAAGTTAGTGGCTTGAAAATACAGTCTTTGAAAAATGCTTTAATTTGTGGCTTAGTCTGACTTCCAGAATAAATAATGACTGTAAGAAGTTTTGTAACGTGGACCTGACTTTGTGTACATTCATTTTTTTTTATTTTATAGCTTGTCTGTACAAAGCATAAGGGATACACACACACATACACTCCCTGAGTAGAGGCCAGTCTGCTCATTTTGAGCCATCCCCACCTCACTTTATGATAGCCATGAGAGAGAGAATATTTTAAATGCTTCAGACTATTAATAGAATATTAGTCAATGGAAAGATTCCTAAGGAATCTACAAAAAATAGACAAGTAATTTTTATTATTATTTTTGCTCTGTCTTAAGACTTTAGTTGTTATAACTTGAAAGGGGCTTTCTCTCTTTTTCAACTAGCCTCCTGTTACCAAATGTGAAAAAGAAACCCATATCTACTATTTGGATGAGATACTTGAGAAGTGGAAAACAAACTCTGTTTCTCTATAGGTTGTAAATATCTAGCATACTTAAATGGTGATGTAGTGTATGATAATTCATACTGAAGAGGTTGAAACATTTGACCTTTTCTTTTTCAAAAACTGTATAATGATGCCATAAAATAGTGACTTAAATCAGTAGCTTTATTTATTTCTGGCTCTTACAAAGGCACAGTAGGAATATAAGCAGTGCGTGGCATAGTTTCTGCCATTACTATATTTAATAATCTAATTTTTCAAGTTATCTAGGTTACCAGTTTAAAACAGAAAGTTATTATCTTTATGACAAGGCTATGCTGGTAGGAAATGCCTGATAAGAAACAGCATGGTTGAATTTAATTAGCATTGGTAAAGAGTTAAGAGTAGATAATTTACGATAGAGTGGATTGCTTAGACGGTGCATGCTTTGCCTTGTGAAGTTAATAGGGTGCTATTTGGCTATATACACATAAGAGAGGGAGAGAGAGAAATAAGTAGCTACCTTTCCCTTGATGAGTTGCAGGCTTTTTTATGTATATACAATCTTAGAAGGATCCAGCCTTTTTGAGCACAGCTTTCTCAACTTGATAAAAAACTTTTACAAAAAACTGTCCATCTACCATTGTATTTAACAGTGAAAATGGAGTGCTTTTCTCCTAAGATTGGGGATAAGTCAGGGATGTCTGTTCTCATTACTCTTATTCAGCATATTGCTGGGAGTTCTACCTAGTGCAGTAAGGCGAGAAAAAGAAATAAAGGACATACTGGGCACGAAGGAAGAAATAAAATCTTTGTATCTACGGATGTCATGACTGGCTATGTAGAAAACAATCTACTGATAAATTCCTAGAAATAATATGTGTGTTAGCAAGGTCACAGGATATAAGTTAAACACACAAAAATCAGTTGCACTTCTCTATACTAATAGAGAACGTGTTTAGTTTACTAAAAGATTAAATAAATATTATTTGTAGTTTCTCAAATTAAAAATAATGCTTAACTGTATATCTAATAAAGCTTCTATGCTGAAAACTACAAAATCTGATGAGACAAAGTTCTGTATAAATGGAGAGACATACTGTGTTTATGGATTGGAAGGCTCAGCACAGTAAAGATGTCAGTTCTTCTCAAATTAACATACAAGTTTACTACAATTCCTATAAAACTTTGGCAAGATTTTTTTTTGTAGATATAGACAAGATTATTAAAAATATCTGTGGAAAGACAGAAGAACTGGATTAGCTAAATATGAAGAAAAACTAGGAAGAATCAGTATCTGATTTCAGGACTTCTTACATAGTAATTAAGTTTGTGTGATATTGGAGGAGGGACAGACATAGATCAGTGGAAAAAATAGAGGACAAGGAATTATAGAATAGGGACCTATACCTCTATCTTCAGTGGGTTTCTTTTTTTAATTGAGGTATAACTCACAAACCAGAAAAAATCTTCCCTTTTAAAGTGTACAGTTCAGTGATTTTTAGTATATTCACTGAGTTGTACAACATTCACCACTATCTAATTCTAGAATATTTTTATCACCTAAGAAAGAAACACTGTACCTGTTACCCATTGCCCAACTGATTTTTGACAAATATATCAGAAGCAGTTCAATAGAGGAAAGAAAGCATTTTCAGTAATGATGCTGAACCAATTGGACATCATAAGCAAAAAAAGGAACTTTGCCTTAAACTTCATATATTATGTAAAAATTAGCTCAAAATGGATCATAGATTTAAATGTAAGCATAATACTAAAAAACTTAGGGAAAGAACAGGAGAAAACTTTGGAATCTAGAGCTAGGCAATGACTTCTCAGACTTGATATCAAAAGCAGAATTCATAAAAAGAAAATTTGACAAATTGAATTTCATGAAAACCAAAAAACTTTTGCTCTGCTAAAGACCTGTCTCTTATACACATCTAGATGTGTATAAGAGACAGTATACAGGGTGACTGCTTGTATATAATGCAACATTTCTAAGTTAGTGGCTTGAAAATACAGTCTTTGAAAAATGCTTTAATTTGTGGCTTAGTCTGACTTCCAGAATAAATAATGACTGTAAGAAGTTTTGTAACGTGGACCTGACTTTGTGTACATTCATTTTTTTTTATTTTATAGCTTGTCTGTACAAAGCATAAGGGATACACACACACATACACTCCCTGAGTAGAGGCCAGTCTGCTCATTTTGAGCCATCCCCACCTCACTTTATGATAGCCATGAGAGAGAGAATATTTTAAATGCTTCAGACTATTAATAGAATATTAGTCAATGGAAAGATTCCTAAGGAATCTACAAAAAATAGACAAGTAATTTTTATTATTATTTTTGCTCTGTCTTAAGACTTTAGATTTCTTGGGCTCCAAAATCACTGCAGATGCTGACTGCAGCCATGAAATTAAAAGACACTTGCTCCTTGGGAAAAAAGCTCTGTAGACAGCATGTTAAAAAGCAGACACATTACTTTGCCAATGAGGATCCGTCTAGTCAAAGCTGTGGTTTTTCCAGTGGTCATGTATGGATATGAAAGTTGGACCATAAAGAAAACTGAGTGCTGAAGAATTGATGATTTTGAACTGTGGTGTTGGACAAGATTCTTGAGACTCCCTTGGCCAGCTAGGAGATCAAACCAGTCAATCCTGAAGGAAATCAGTCCTGAATATTCATTAGAAAGACTGGTGCTGAAGCTGAAACTCCAGTACTTTAGCCACCTGATGTGAAGAACTGACTCATTGGAAAAGACCCTGATGCTAGGAAAGATTGAAGGCAGGCGGAGAAGGGGAGGACAGAGGATGAGATGGTTGGATGGCGTCACCAACTGGATGGACATGAGTTTGAGCAGGCTCCGGGAGCTGGTGAAGGACAGGGAGGCCTGTGTGCTATGTCCATGGGCTTGCAAAGAGCCAGATGTGACTGAGCAACTGAACTGAACTGATGGTTTAAAAAAAATGTGGATCATAGCCCCAGAGTTGAAACAGCCAACAGATAAATAAGTTTTGGTATATTCATAGTGAATAATTTTTAATGATTTTAGTAAAGTAAATTAAAAGAAAACTTGAAATGAATCTCAAAAACTTTATGTTGAAAAAAAGAACTCAGACACAAAAAACGACATGCTCTATGATTTCACTTATCTCTATAATAGAACAGGTGAAAAAACTAAGTGATGGTCACAGAAATCAGAATAGTGGTTGTCTCTGGGTAGATGGATGGAATTTGAGTAGAAAAGAGTAGGAGAGAACTTTCTAGAGGAAATACCCTAGATCTTGATTGGAGTGATGGATACATGGGTGCATACATTTGTCAAAAGTCATCAAAAGGTATACTGATATGTGTGTTTTATTGTGTGTAATTATCCCTCCTGCAACCCCGAGTGGCTCAGTGGTAAAGAATCCACCTGTGATGCAGGAGACACAGGAGACACGGTTTCGATCCCTGGACCAGAAAGGTCCCCTGGAAGAGGAAATGGCAATCCACGCCAGTATTTGTGCCAGGAGAATCCCATGAACAGAGAAGCCTGGCGAACTACAATCTGTGGGGTCACAAAGAGTCAGACACGACTGAGCATATCTACCTCAATAAAAACCATTTGTAACAGAAATGCTTCTAATGTGAAAAATAGTGGTAGTGATAGTGACGGCAGTAGTAGCTGAAATGACTAGTAATTGTCCTGCTCTTAGTACCAGACAACAACTCAGTAAGGTATGTTTTATTAGCTCCATTTTACATATAATATAAGGAAACTGAGTCTTAGCAAATTTAAGTAACTTGTCTAAGGTTACAGAGCCAGTAGTACATGCTTTAATCTAAAGATCTGTTTAACTCATGAGCTTAATAATGACACTTTCCTAATATGTATATTTCATATTTTCTTAAAAAAAAAACAGAACAGAACATGCTGAGTATAATTTAAGTTTATTTGCTAACTTAGGTTCATCACTATGAACATGATATTTTGTGCTGAAGTGTATAGGGCTCTTTCCCACAAATTGAATGAACTAAACGTTTCATTGAATTCTGTTTTGTGATGCTTGTGCTGTCTCTTTCCTCACTGATACTCTAACAGGTACTTTTCTCTCCTGGCTCCCTTTTCTACTTTTCCTCTTTTAATATGCTGTGGGTTGGAAATGAAAGGCAATAATAATTTTTATGTAAAATACGATGCATGAGTTTAGTCCCGTGAACTTTCTGAGTTTTTTGATTGCTCCACGCCATTCCCTGCTCCCTTCCCTTTTGTGAATTCACCTTTTGGCTTTTGTTTGTGACCCAGTTGAAAGTAAAATGGAATCTGGGGGTAGACACAGCCCTTTCTTTCTGGTGATTTAGAACTGGTAGAGCTTCAGGCCCACTGCTCATTCAGCGTGTCAGTGCAGGCCAGTGGGGCTTGAGGGCTAGAAGACCTCAAGCTAAGAGTAAGCGCTTAACCAGCTGTTGGCACTGTCCTACATGAAATGATAGATGCTTGTTGCTTTCAGTCATATTGACATATACAGGGTGACTGCTTGTATATAATGCAACATTTCTAAGTTAGTGGCTTGAAAATACAGTCTTTGAAAAATGCTTTAATTTGTGGCTTAGTCTGACTTCCAGAATAAATAATGACTGTAAGAAGTTTTGTAACGTGGACCTGACTTTGTGTACATTCATTTTTTTTTATTTTATAGCTTGTCTGTACAAAGCATAAGGGATACACACACACATACACTCCCTGAGTAGAGGCCAGTCTGCTCATTTTGAGCCATCCCCACCTCACTTTATGATAGCCATGAGAGAGAGAATATTTTAAATGCTTCAGACTATTAATAGAATATTAGTCAATGGAAAGATTCCTAAGGAATCTACAAAAAATAGACAAGTAATTTTTATTATTATTTTTGCTCTGTCTTAAGACTTTAGTTGTTATAACTTGAAAGGGGCTTTCTCTCTTTTTCAACTAGCCTCCTGTTACCAAATGTGAAAAAGAAACCCATATCTACTATTTGGATGAGATACTTGAGAAGTGGAAAACAAACTCTGTTTCTCTATAGGTTGTAAATATCTAGCATACTTAAATGGTGATGTAGTGTATGATAATTCATACTGAAGAGGTTGAAACATTTGACCTTTTCTTTTTCAAAAACTGTATAATGATGCCATAAAATAGTGACTTAAATCAGTAGCTTTATTTATTTCTGGCTCTTACAAAGGCACAGTAGGAATATAAGCAGTGCGTGGCATAGTTTCTGCCATTACTATATTTAATAATCTAATTTTTCAAGTTATCTAGGTTACCAGTTTAAAACAGAAAGTTATTATCTTTATGACAAGGCTATGCTGGTAGGAAATGCCTGATAAGAAACAGCATGGTTGAATTTAATTAGCATTGGTAAAGAGTTAAGAGTAGATAATTTACGATAGAGTGGATTGCTTAGACGGTGCATGCTTTGCCTTGTGAAGTTAATAGGGTGCTATTTGGCTATATACACATAAGAGAGGGAGAGAGAGAAATAAGTAGCTACCTTTCCCTTGATGAGTTGCAGGCTTTTTTATGTATATACAATCTTAGAAGGATCCAGCCTTTTTGAGCACAGCTTTCTCAACTTGATAAAAAACTTTTACAAAAAACTGTCCATCTACCATTGTATTTAACAGTGAAAATGGAGTGCTTTTCTCCTAAGATTGGGGATAAGTCAGGGATGTCTGTTCTCATTACTCTTATTCAGCATATTGCTGGGAGTTCTACCTAGTGCAGTAAGGCGAGAAAAAGAAATAAAGGACATACTGGGCACGAAGGAAGAAATAAAATCTTTGTATCTACGGATGTCATGACTGGCTATGTAGAAAACAATCTACTGATAAATTCCTAGAAATAATATGTGTGTTAGCAAGGTCACAGGATATAAGTTAAACACACAAAAATCAGTTGCACTTCTCTATACTAATAGAGAACGTGTTTAGTTTACTAAAAGATTAAATAAATATTATTTGTAGTTTCTCAAATTAAAAATAATGCTTAACTGTATATCTAATAAAGCTTCTATGCTGAAAACTACAAAATCTGATGAGACAAAGTTCTGTATAAATGGAGAGACATACTGTGTTTATGGATTGGAAGGCTCAGCACAGTAAAGATGTCAGTTCTTCTCAAATTAACATACAAGTTTACTACAATTCCTATAAAACTTTGGCAAGATTTTTTTTTGTAGATATAGACAAGATTATTAAAAATATCTGTGGAAAGACAGAAGAACTGGATTAGCTAAATATGAAGAAAAACTAGGAAGAATCAGTATCTGATTTCAGGACTTCTTACATAGTAATTAAGTTTGTGTGATATTGGAGGAGGGACAGACATAGATCAGTGGAAAAAATAGAGGACAAGGAATTATAGAATAGGGACCTATACCTCTATCTTCAGTGGGTTTCTTTTTTTAATTGAGGTATAACTCACAAACCAGAAAAAATCTTCCCTTTTAAAGTGTACAGTTCAGTGATTTTTAGTATATTCACTGAGTTGTACAACATTCACCACTATCTAATTCTAGAATATTTTTATCACCTAAGAAAGAAACACTGTACCTGTTACCCATTGCCCAACTGATTTTTGACAAATATATCAGAAGCAGTTCAATAGAGGAAAGAAAGCATTTTCAGTAATGATGCTGAACCAATTGGACATCATAAGCAAAAAAAGGAACTTTGCCTTAAACTTCATATATTATGTAAAAATTAGCTCAAAATGGATCATAGATTTAAATGTAAGCATAATACTAAAAAACTTAGGGAAAGAACAGGAGAAAACTTTGGAATCTAGAGCTAGGCAATGACTTCTCAGACTTGATATCAAAAGCAGAATTCATAAAAAGAAAATTTGACAAATTGAATTTCATGAAAACCAAAAAACTTTTGCTCTGCTAAAGACTGTCAAAAAAAAAAAAAAAAAAGAAAAGAAAAGGCTGGGAAGAAAGAAAACAAAGAAAACAAAGAAACTACAGACTGGGAGAAAATGTTTGTGAACCACATATCCAACAAAGACTAGTGTCTACAATATGTAAAGAACTCTAAAACTAAGTAGTAAAAAGCAATCCAATTAGTAAATGACAAAAGACATGAAGAGACATTTGACTGACAAGGATATGCAGATGGCACATAAGCACTGGAAGAGATGTTCAGCATTATTAGTCATTCAGGATTTGCAAAGTAGAGCCTCAGTGAGATATGCTAAAAAAAGAGTTCATTTAAAAAGAAGAAAAAAGTAATCCATGAACATTATTTAATTTGGTACATGCAAAAAGGAAGGCTAAAGAAGAAAGCAGAAAACACAAGCGATCTTGCTCCCTGTATATAACTTCCCCTAACGTTTTGTTGTGTTTTATACCCTTTTCTTTTTTTATTTTGTGCATTTTAATTTTACATAGTTAACTGACTTCCCTGGTGGCTCAGATGGTAAAGCGTCTGTCTACAATGCAGGAGACCCGGGTTCGATCCCTGGGTTGGGAAGATCCCCTGGAGAAGGAAATGGTAATCCACTCCAGGACTATTGCCTGGAAAATCCCATGGACAGAAGAGCCTAGTAGGCTACAGTCCATGGGGTCGCAAAGAGTCGGACACGACTGAGCAACTTCACTTCACTTCACTTCACTTCACTTCAACTGAATATAGGGGCTGTGTCCTGCTCTTTTCAACCAACGTGAATTTTTTTTTTGTATCACTGAACATTATCTGAATATAATTTTAAATAGCTTTAACACTCATTATATGGATGTACTACAATGTACTTGACCATTCCTCTCTTAGATGTTTAAAACAGTTTGCCAAATTAAACAATATTGTCTAGAAATGCACATTTGAGTAATTAAACTGTTAGGAGACAAGGAGTGGATATAAAGTACCCACTACTGTGACGGTGAACATCAGGAGTAGTGGTCAGAGTAGTGGGTACTTTGGAGGACAGAGAAGGGTTCCGATTGGGATGATGCACAAAGAGAAGCTCCTGGGCCGGCTGGCAGCCTTATGTGTCTTGACCCAGGTGTCAGTTACAAGAACGGTCACCTTATTAGCTCATCAAGCTTTTCCTTTTTCCCTTCTGTATCCATGTTTTGCTTTATAATAAATCTATCTTTTTATGAAGCCCCCAAATATTTTCATTCTGTTGCTATTATAAATAATCCTATGATGAACTTTTTTTGCCTGAACCGCTGTCAGGATTTCTGATTCCTTCCTTAAACTCTTTCATGTGAAAGTACTGGGTCATCAGGTGTGTGCTTCTTCAGAGGCCTCTGAAAACTACATATCACCAAATGCAGAATACTTTACAGACATATTGTTTCAGTGTATGTCTCCTCATATTCCACCCTTCTTTGTAGAGTTCCTTAACGTTCTCTTCTTAGTCTCCTCTCTCTATTCTTTCCAGGCTAACCGGCAAGAGGTCCATGTCTTCAAGAGCAACTTACTCCCAAGTGACTGCTAAATCCTGTATGTCTTCTGAGTTTTAGGGCCCAGTTTCTACCTGTATCCTGGACATCTTGACCTCATGCTACATAGATATCACAGACTTAATTCAGTTATCTAAAGCGGAACTCATTTATCTAACTAAGACAACTTCTTCATCAAAAGTATAAGTCAGAAATCTGAGAGTTAGCCTAGATTATTTCTGAAGCCTTGCCTGGCCACTTCTTGGAAGTCACTAAATTTTATGATTCTGTTTCTAAATTAGATCTCTAATTTGCTACCTGTTCTTCATTCTCCTTACTGCCTTAATATATGCACTCAATTTTTGTACCACTGCAGTAGAGTTTTAACTGATTTGCTTGTTTCTGGCCTTTAATCCCTCAGTTCCATCCGCTACACTAAAACTAGTTTGATCCTTTTAAAGCCTATGTCTCAGCATGTTACTCACCTTCGCTGTCTTCTATTTCCAGTAAAACAAAGCTCATTTTCCTTAGCATTCCATCAGTGAGCTTGGTCTTGATGGCCATTGCCCTTGCCTATTTTCCATTTTCTTTGCTAGTGGTACCTGATATGGTTCCCAGTCATGCTGCTGAGCTGATGGTATAGAGGTGAAGAATCTGCCTGCCCCTGCAGGAGATGCAGGAGAGGCAAGTTCTGTCCCTGAGTTGGGGAGATCCCCTTGAGTATGGCAACCCACTCCAGTATTCTTGCCTGAAAAATTCCAAGGACAGAGGAGCCTGGTGGGCTACAGTCCATGGGGTCACAAAGAATGGGATACAACTGAGGACCCACAGACACATACCTGCTGAGCTGGTTCCCTCACGAGATTATGTAGGAATTTTCTGGCCTTTATGCCTTTGCCCATTGTGTTTTTATTTTCTGACATGTCCCCTCTTTCCTCTATCTGCTGGCTAGAGTTCTTTCATGGTCCAAGATTCAGGCAGCATTAGAACTCCCTATGGGCCTCTTTCTTGCTCTCTATAGGAAGAGTTAAGGGCTTCCTCATTTGTGTTCCCATTGTGCCACATATCCATTTTTGTTTGCCACTTCCTACACTGGCATCTTTTTTTAATGGGTTAATCTTTCCTGGACCATTACGCTAGGTTGCAACATACACTTCCTTACCAGCTAAAGCAGGCGTACGCTTTTTGTTTCCTTGGAAAGAGAATAGTGTGCAACATACAGATGTTGAATAAATATTTCTTGCTAGATAAAGGAATGAATGAATGAGTGAATGAAAGGTTTCATGAATGAGTGAATGAAAGGTTTCATGAATGAAAGATTTCATGTTGATAAATGAAAAATAGTTTAAGGAAAATTACAGAATTTAGAGGCATAGCCCTTGACTTTGAGTCCTACCATTATTTCTTAGTGTCTTCATAATTTTAGGCAAGTCATTTCCTTTCTTTGGGTTTCAGTTCTTTAATATTTGTGCTTTCTAAACAATAGATTCTCTAAATTTTAGTTAATAATATTATCGGTGATAGCATCCTGTGCATTCAGGTTGCATGTGTGTAGTATGCTATCTTCATTGAAATAAGAGGAGAATTACTCAGAACTTAGGAATGACATACCCATCAATTACAGGATCAGTTTACCTTGCTTTGCTCTAATTTGGTTGCATTATTGACCTATTGCTTAATTTTTGCATTGTCTTGTCACATGTTTAGACACTGAAGATGGGGTAGGGTGAGTCAGGCTGCCAGAAAACAGCCTTCCCTGAAAGTAGTCTGTGTGCTTACGGTCTGTGATGTGAAATTTCCAGGATGATGAACTATGCAGATGGTAACAGAGTTCCATGCTATTTTTTAATGTGGTTTGACTTTTTTATTGTCAGTGACAAACTTGTGTACTACTAGTCCACCCTGTTTTCCATGTTTTCTATACAGAGATGTATAGTTAGAGCAGTGATGAGTAATATGTTTTCCAGAAATGCTACTATAACCTTTAAGTCTAGATGAGTAGATTGAACATTTAAAACTGTAGCTTTTTCACTGCTTCTGGATGACTATATGTTCCTACCAAATGAATCATTTTATGAATATGCATGAGCTTATAAACACAACTTTTAAAATGTAATTTTTGTGTTCTGAAAAAAGAATTACATTGGTAGTATTTTCCAACTTTTTTTATTTTCTGGTGAGAAGAACCTTTCCATTGCTCTTAGAAATTTTTTGAATAATACACACACACACACACACACACACACACACACACACACATTTTCTTCCCATTCATGCTCCGTTTTAACGCTGCTAAGTCACTTCAGTCGTGTCCGACTCTGTGCAACCCCATAGATGGCAACCCGCTAGGTTTCTCTGTCCCTGGGATTCTCCAGGCAAGAACACTGCAGTGGGTTGCCATTTCCTTCTCCATCATGCTCCGTTTTAATGCTATCCCTGGCTTTATTTTCTCCATCCTTCTTTTTATCTGGCTTCTTAAATTCACTGTTTGCTCCTCACCCTTTAAGCAGTGGAAATGGCAGTGACTCATTTTAAACTGACGAGTGGGGCGTTCAGTGACCAGAGAGAAGCCCGAGCACTAAATGGCCAGCACCCCAGTATAAGGCTCATAGCAGAGATGGACCAACAGTCTTTTATTAGTGTACAGTGTGAAGGTTAGTGGAGAAGGCAATGGCAGCCCACTCCAGTATTCTTGCCTGGAGAATCCCGTGGACGGAGGACCCTGGTGGGCTGCCGTCCACCGGTCGCAAAGAGTCGGACACGACTGAGCGACTTCACTTTCACTTTGTAGGTTAGATTGTTTCCTTGGGTTGTATTTACATTTGACCTGGAGTTCAACCATGGATTGCTTGGGGACATTCTTAATTGTAAAAAATTAATGGTTGGGTGCTGAGCAGTGTATATGCCCTCAAGTTACTATTCAGCCCTGCTGCTACTGCTGCTAAGTCACTGCAGTCGTGTCCGACTCTGTGTGACCCCATAGACGGCAGCCCACCAGGCTCCCCCATCCCTGGGATTCTCCAGGCAAGAATACTGGAGTGGGTTGCCATTTCCTTCTCCAATGCATGAAAGAGAAAAGTGAAAGTGAAGTCGCTCAGTCTGTCCGACGGTTAGCGACCCCATGTACTGCAGCCCACCAGGCTCCTCCGTCCATTGGATTTTCCAGGCAAGAGTACTGCCCTATTGTGGGCTTTTTTTCCCCTTCAGCACATCAACAGCACACAAGCTCAGAATGGTCAACATTGTTTAGTCATGCGTTAGTGAGCATTTACCATATATCATGGTGCACAGAGCAGTGCTTTGCTGTTCACAGAACGATTTTGCAAAAAATACTGGGCAAAGATATGATTACTCCCATTTTATAATGAAGTTGAAAGAGTTTAAGAGATTTGCTCAAGGTCACGTACCTAGCAAGGGCTTGGAACAGAACTGACGTTTCTTCCACGGTCTCCTTTTTAGTTATCCCATACCGCCTCTCATTTTGCTTTTAACTGTAAAGTGAAAAGTTGAACCAGATCAGTGATTTTTTTTTTCCAAGCTCTATTTACCTGGAGTCCCAGGATTCTGTAGAGTAGCCTCCTTGTTTGCTTGTGAGTAAGAACAGAAGTGTGGGGAAAGCTGTTCCGACTGGGCACAGAGTGGGCATGTGGGCTGCAGTGGCCTGGCCTGTGCGTCTTCTTCTGTAGCTGTTGTTACTGATGGATGATTTTGTATCTTTTTAGTAGGATGAGGCCAAAAGAAGGGAGAAGGACATCTGATGGGAACTTTTGTTTTTTATTAAAAAGAGGAAGGATTCCACAGTTTTTTTTAAGCAGTTTGAAAACAACTGTATTAGATGATTTCTAAGGCCATGTTTCAGCCTAGGAGACTGAAAAATGTGGAAACTTTGACTTCCGTGGTATCACCGGATGAGCCCATGGGGACATTGCAGCCTTACATCAGTTTAGTGTTATAAAGCGTTATAGAAGCCCTGTTTGTCTTCCAGGATAGTCCGATCTTACCCACTGCGTGAAAGTGAAACTTGCTTAGTCGTGTTTGACTCTTTGCAAACCCGTGGACTGTGCAGTCCATGGAATTTTCCGGGCCAGAATTTGGAGTGGGTAGCCTTTCCCTTCTCGAGGGATCTCCCAACCCAGGGACTGAACCCAAGTTTCCCACATTGCAGGCAGATTCTTTACCAGCTGAGCCACAAGGGAAATCCCCTTACATGCTGAAGTGGCTGTATTTAATAGTCTTTAGGGGAGAGAGGCACATGTCAGAAATGAGCATGGGTAATTAATGTTTATAGAGCCAATGTTGATAATGCTTTTTCTTTTTTAAGACTGCTAGTAAGAATGACTGACTTTGGAGTTGCACTAGAGTTCTTTTAAAGAGTTAAAAAACAAACATATACTTTAGTTTATACCAGTTATCTTAGGTGTCATTTGTGTTTTCTCCAGCCTGCCAGTGGTTAAAGCTGGCATTTCTGTCAAGAAGGAACTCCACCCCCCCTTTTAAAATTTTATAGTAAAAGGTGCTTTTATTAACCCTTCAAACAGATCATCTTATGGATTTCATTTCTGTGTTTACTTCTGAACAAAATAGACTTGACTTTTCAGCTGAAATATTCTTTTAGCTACTTGCCCATGAAAGTGGCATTTTCCTTTTGTATAGAACTTATTGACATTTGTACCATTTTACATTCCTCAGCTTGCTCTGCACAGTCTGATAAGAATCTCACTAACAATGATGAGAGACTAATTTGGACCATGTGATTATCAGTGAAATTTCAATTCATTTCTTCTTAATCTGCCTCAGAGGAGATACTTGCTTTTTTTCATGATGCCTTTCACACAGGGATGGTGTGTGTTACTTTGCCTGATATCTGAGGCAACTCTAGTTGATGAGTGTGGTTCACATGCTCACAGGCAGATGAAAGTCTGCACTCTGACCTGAGAACCTTTCCTTTCTGCTTAGTGGAGGCTGTGAAGGTCCTGCGGCCATTTGGTTCCTAAGGATTCATTAGTGCCCAGAAGTTGGAGATATGGGCTGAAGAAAAAAAGAGCGAGCTTATCAACTGGGATTTTTGCCTTTTTGTGGCATGATACGGGACTTCCCCTTGATGCTTCCTTGTTGGGTTATTAAATGTTGATCTTTGATGCTTTAACCTACAAAACCTATTTTGTAGGTTAAATTTGCATACTGGGGAATGCAGAGGTCTTCAGTATACTATTCAGTGAGATTTGAGAAATGTTATAGTCACCATATATATATATATATATATATGTAGGCAGAAAATCTTCCTTAACTAATTACTGAAATTTTTGAGAATAATTGACAAAGTGATAAGCAAACCAGCCGTGCCACCTTTGATATACACTTTGTATCTTAAAACATAGTCTCTTATATATGAAATTGAGAACTGAGAGCCGCTTTCTCTACTGAAGTGGTAAACAGGCCTCGGGCAGTCTTTTTTTTTTTTTTGGTAATCTGTATACCAAGTCAGGAGAAGGCAATGGCACCCCACTCCAGTACCTCTGCCTGGAAAATCCCATGGACAGAGGAACCTGGTGGTGGGCTGTAGGCCATGGAGTCGCTAAGAGTCGGACACAACTGAGCGACTTCACTTTCCCTTTTCACTTTCCTGCATTGGAGAAGGAAATGGCAACCCACTCCAGTGTTCTTGCCTGGAGAATCCCAGGGATGGGGGAGCCTGGTGGGCTGCCGTCTAGGGGGTCGCACAGAGTCGGACACGACTGAAGCGACTTAGCAGCAGCAGCAGCATACCAAGTCAAAAGCACAGAGGACATTGGCCCAGGAGATGTGTATAAGAGACAGAGGTTACAGAGCCAGTAAAACCCACTCCAGTGTTCTTGCCTGGAGAATCCCAGGGATGGGGGAGCCTGGTGGGCTGCCGTCTAGGGGGTCGCACAGAGTCGGACACGACTGAAGCGACTTAGCAGCAGCAGCAGCATACCAAGTCAAAAGCACAGAGGACATTGGCCCAGGGGCCTGGTCCTCTCTTTTTGGTATCCTCAGGACATATCTCCCTATTTGCAAAACCTCATTTACCTTACGAGGCTGCTATGGGCATTGGTTAACGTTTGGAAAATTCTGGGTAAGAAGTGGGTTCTGTCCATTTGCTCTTTACCAAGGAGACTGAACAGACTCGTACTATGTGGTTAACGTTTGATAAGCACCACTCCTTCTCAATCCGGATTGATCCCATTTTTCTTTTGTGCAAATAGTTCTGGAGGTTTAATGTTTATTTTTCACTATACATGCAGTGTGCTTGATCTTCTTGTGGAGAAACTGCCCAAATGACCGGGAATGACCCAGGCTCTTCTCAAGGGTGTGTGCTTTGGGAGAACTGGCCAAGTTGGCTGTTAGACTTACTTTTTCTGAACAAACGAATATATGGTTTCATCTGGCTCCTGTAGTCAGGCCTCTGGTTTGGGAGGTTGTTTTTCTTTTTTGTGTATTTGTTTTTGTTTTAGGACTTGTAGTAATTGATGTGGTTGAGATGGGGCTTTTCTTTGGGGGAAGGTGTCTCTTTGAATTTCCCTTCCCTTTCAAGTAGAAGTGTCACCACTTATGGTTCAGTAGTTTCAGTAAACACTTGTTTTCTAGTCTCTCTTATTAAGGAAAATACAGGCACACTTGTTTTGTAGTCCTGCCGTTAGTTAACAATAGTTTCTTTTTCTAATATTGAACACAATGTTCAATATCAACAGTACTATCCATGTACCTTCTGGAAAAAGTAGTTTTATTTTGTATTAGGGAAAGAAGAAACAACATCGGCCTTGGGTTCTGCTAGGCCTAAAGTCCTATTAGTAGAGTAGTTTCGGGTTAATAGAGATTATGTGTCTTGTCCTGGTAATGTATGTCTCTGGAGAGCAAGGTCACAGCAAAATAGTACAGATGAATGAGTCCTGAAGAATGGAAATGTGATATGAAATTCCTGCAGGCTTCTTAATCCAACCCCTATCTTGTGTCAAGGGAGATGGAATTTACGTCACTGTGCCTTTACATAAGGCCACTGATCTACAGTTTCACTGCTCCTGAAATTGTGTGGGGCATATGAGGCTTCTGTTTAATTGGTTTGATGTGTGCCTGTTGGAAACTGCTGTACCACTTAGATTCAAAATAGCAAGTTTCCCTTTATTCTTTGAAAGGATTATTAAGGGAAGAAAAAAACAATCTTTGAAAATACTGTTCCAGTGATTTCAGGTGTGGTTTTTTTTTTTAAACCTGTTCTGTTTGTTTAGCCTTGTGATTGTGTCTCTTAATAATTATTATTCACAGTTACTTACAGTTTCTGGATTTGTCCAACCTAAAGTCTAAAGTTTACCTCCGTCTTTTTAGTAGTTTTTCATTCTTAAAAGGATGTCAATAGACAATTAATATAATTTCCCAATTAAATTAGCTTCATTCTTACCCCATTTGATCACCTATTGGGCAGCTTTAAGAGTATTAAGATTCCTTTAAAAAAATATATTAATTTTCCTGATACACTTTCTACTTTGAACCTCAATGATTGAAAGTATCAGATTTTTTGAAAATGTCATTTCCAGTATTTGCCATTATTATTTCGAAAGTTTTGTGACTGCAGGATTTTGCTGTTGGCTTCCCTAAAGTCAAGCTTTATTTCTTAGTAGTGAACAGAGTCAGAATGAATGAGAATTTGGCCCTTAAGGGGCTAAAATCAACATTTTGCAGTCTGTTATAAAAACTTGATTTCTTAGCTTCAGTAGTGAAAGGTGAGAGGAGATTTCTAATGAGCTTTATTAATTGTGAATAAGTCTTAACTTTATTATGGGAACTTTGTTTTTTGAATTTGCTTTATAGTTATTTATTAGTGAAACTGCCCCTTACTGTGACCTTCAGTAGGTTAGTTCTACTCTTTGAACTGTTTTCTTTTGTTGTTGTTGTTTTTTCTTTTTTTCTGTTTAATAGACTTTAATTAAAGTCTTTTAATAGACTTTATTTTTTAGAGCAGTTTTGGGTTTAAAGCATGACTGAGTGGAAGATACTATAGACATTTCCTATAGCCTTTTATCCCAGCTCGTGAATTGCCTCTCCCGCTATCAATATCCCCCACCAGAGTGATGCGTTTGTTATAGTTGATGAACCTACATTGACACGTCATTATTGCCCAAAGTTCCGTGGTTTACTTTGTAGAGATTCCTCTTGGTGTTGTATGTTCTATGGGTTTGGACAAACATACAGTGGCTTGTGTTCAGCATTATAGATTGTATCATGCAGAATAGTTTCACTGCCCTAAAAATCCTCTGGACCCACCTATTTATTGCTCCCTCTCCCTAACTCCACCAACTACAAACCATTTTATTATCTCCATAATTTTGCCTTTTCCAGAATGTCATATAATTGGAATAAAGGAGTAAGTAGCCTGTTTAGGTTGGCTTCTTTCACATTGCAATATGTATTTAAATTTCCTCCATGTCTGTTATGGCTTGATAGCTCATTTCTTTTTATTACTAATATTCTACTGTATAGATACACCACAATTTACTTATCCATTTACCCGCTGATGGACATCTTGGTTGCTTCCAAGTTTTGGCAGTTGGGAATAAGGCTGCTATAACCACCTATGTGCAGTTTTTTGTGTGGATCTAAATTTTTAACTGATTTGGGTTTATACCAAGAAGCACGATTGTTGATTGTGTAGTAAGACTATGTTTAGTTCTGTAAAAACTGCCAAACTGTCCTCCAGAGTTGGCTGCACCATTTTGCATTCCCATCAGCAATGGAAAAAAGTTCCTGCTGCTTCACATCCATGTCAGCACTTGATGCTGTCTGTGTTCTGGACTTGTGCCGCTTTCCTTGGCGTGCAGTGACGACTCACTGCTGCTTTACTCTGCGTCTCCCTGACGGCATGTTGTGCAGGTGGCTCTTCACATGGCTTGGCGTGCAGTGACGACTCACTGCCGCTTTACTCTGCGTCTCCCTGACGGCATGTTGTGCAGGTGGCTCTTCACATGGCTACTTGCCATTTGTGTGTCTTCCTTGGTGACGTCTTCAGCCCACTTTTAAATCAGATTTTAAAGAATGGTTGAGTTTGAATAGTTCTTTGTGTGTGTGTTTAGATACCAGTCCTTTGTCATTTGTGTCTTTGCAAATATTTTTTCCCGGTCTGTGGTTTGTCTTTGCATTCTTTTGAGGCATCATATTTTTCCATTTGTAAAATTAGGACTTCTATTATGATGGCTCGTGTCCATTCCATTTCTGAAATTTGTGATTGACTCATTTCCCTTAAAATATATAATAATCCAGTCTTTCACATTTTCAAAATTGCTGTCCTCTGGACAGTATGGTCCCAGCATTTCTTTTTCTTCTTGCCTTCTTCCCAGCAACATTTGCCTACTTTCTGAGGACTGGAGTTGATTGTACTGGCAGGGGGTTCTTTCCTTCCTGTTCTATTTGTGTTACACCTAAAGCTTCTAAAAAGATCAATTCCTGCCATCAAAGATAATAAGTTTTAGGACTCGGTCAATGGTATTTGATGAGTGGTGTTCTCTTTTGAAATTGTTTGGTCAGAATTAGTGAATACTGTTGTATTTAGGTATCAGCTGCAAGTATTCTCTAAGGTGCTATTCAGTTTTCACATTATCTGGGATTTCATCCTTTCTTCTCCTGTCCTCTCATGTTTTATGCCAACTTAGAGGCATCATCTTTTCCTACATCCTCAATGAAAGGTAGGGTATGATGTACTCATATTTTTGATTCCATGATATTTTCTTCTTTATGTTTGATTTACCCATACCTCACCCTTATGGGAGAAAGTGAAGAGGAACTAAAAAGCCTCTTGATGAAAGTGAAAGTGGAGAGTGAAAAAATTGGCTTAAAGCTCAACATTCAGAAAACAAAGATCATGGCATCCGGTCCCATCACTTCATGAGAAATAGATGGGGAAACAGTGGAAACAAGAGTCAGACTTTATTTTTTAGGGGTCCAAAATCACTGCAGATGGTGACTATAGCCATGAAATTAACAGACGCTTACTCCTTGGAAGGAAAGTTATGACCAACCTAGATAGCATATTCAAAAGCAGAGACATTACTTTGCCAACAAAGGTCCATCTAGTCAAGGCTCTGGTTTTTGCTGTGGTCATATATGGATGTGAGAGTTGGACTGTGAAGAAAGCTGAACGCCGAAGAATTGATACTTTTGAACTGTGGTGTTGGAAAAGACTCTTGAGGGTCCCTTGGACTGCAAGGAGATCCAACCAGTCCATTCTGAAGGAGATCAGCCCTGGGATTTCTTTGGAGGGAATGATGCTGAAGCTGAAACTCCAGTACTTTGGCCACCTCATGCGAAGATTTGACTCACTGGAAAAGACTGTGATTCTGGGAGGGATTGGGGGCAGGAGGAGAAGGGGACGACAGAGGATGAGATGGCTGGATGGCATCACGGACTTGATGGACGTGAATCTGAGTGAACTCCGGGAGTTGATGATGGACAGGGAGGCCTGGTGTGCTGTGATTCATGGGGTCGCAAAGAGTCGGACACGACTGAGCAACTGAACTGAACTGACTGAAAACAATATTGTGCAATAGCTTAATAAAACCATATATTTTGTATATTACCACTCAGGAAGTGCTTTTACAAACATTGTTTTATTTGAACTTCATGATATGCTTTACCTCGGTAGTCAAGTATTTTCTTACTTTGACAGATGGAGGAACTGAGATTGGGAGAGATTTAAGTAATTTGCTCAAGGCCAAGTAGCTAACATTGAAATCCATATTATCTGCCTGCAAGAACTGTGTGCTTTCTCATATATGGACTTTAATACATTCTACCTCCTTTAGCTGTAGAGGAGCTATACAACCAGTTTATTTTCCATGGGATATTGACATATTCAGTCAGGACTCAAACACTTTTGCTTTGTCTGTGACTACTTCATGCTCACATGTACTTTGATTCTCCCAGGTGTGCCATGTCAATTCAAGAGTATTTTGCCTTAAAAAGAAATCTTATAATATTGTTCTGCTGGGTGCTTACTATGTACTTAGCCTATGCTTAGCTCTTTTAAAAGCTATACTTGTGGAAGGAAAGGAAAATAGACATACTGAAAAGTACACACACAAAAATGACAGCTTCATGAGCTGCTGTAATACAAATATTCATGTATACAACACACAGATCAAGAAATAGAACATTCCTCGCATGTCAGAAACCAGTTTCTTGTGTACTGCTTCCAGTAAACATGTTAACTTTTGATATTCTTTTTTTTTTTTTTCATGGTTTTGCCTCCTAAATGTGCATCTTTGCACAACGTAGTTTTCCTAGTTTCTGGCTTTCTGTAATTGGAATTACAAAATATGTATGCTTCTTTCATCCAGTTTTAGATTGTGTATATATTGCTGTATTTATAGCAGTGGTTTATTCTTTTGCTGGGTAGTATTCCATTGCATGACTATATCACAGTTTATTCATTCTACTGTTGGTGGACATTTCAAGTTGTTTCTGGTTTGTAGCTATTTTGAATTTGCCAGGAAGCACATTCTCATGTATATATTCTGATATAAATCATCATTGTTTCTTCGGGACAAATACCCAGAAATGGAGTTATTACTAACTAGGTCATGGGATTGCCTTATTTTCAGCTTTACTAGATACTGTCCAACTTTTTTCTCAGATAGTTGTAGAAGTTCATATTCTCACCAATAATATAGGAGAGTTCCTGTTGCTGTACATCTTCTTCAACACTTGTTATTGTCAGACTTAAAAACTTGACTAGTATAATGGGGATGTTGTGGTATCTCACTGTGGCTTTTAGTTTGTATTTCCTTGATTAATAATAGGAGCACCTGTTTATGAGTTTATGGTCATTTACGATGTCTGAGTCTCTTGTAGATTTTTCTGTTTGGTTATTTTTTGTCTTTTTTCTCTTGGCTTGTGATGGTTCTTTATATATTTTGGATATGAGCTCTTTTTTTGTTTGTACCTAAAACAGATCTTTTTTCCTTTTTGAGACTTGACTTTTCACTCTTAATGGTATCTTTTGATAAACAAGTTCTTAATTTTAATGCAATGAAATTTAGCAGTATTTTCCTTTATGATTAGTGCTTTCTGTCCTGTTTGTGACATGAAGTCATGAGAATAACCTCTAATACTATCTTCTAAATGTTTTATTGTTTCGTTTTTAGTATCTAAGTTATTCACGAGCTGAGATGATCAGATCACTATGTATTAGTTGATTAGATGTCGTTAGTGATGGGCTCCTCTGGTGGCTCAGACGGTAGTCTCCCGACGTGCAGGAGACCGGGGTTCCGTCCCTGGGTTGGGAAGACCCCGTGGAGAAGGAGATGGCTACCTACTCCAGTATTCTTGCCTGGGAAATCCCGTGGATGGAGGAGCTGGCAGACCATAGTCCACGGGGTCACAAAGAGCTGGACACAACCGAGTGACTTCACTTTAGGCTTTTTTTGCTTTTTGTTTTTTGAGTGACTGAGAAGACATTACTTTGCCCACTAAGGTCTGTTTAGTCAAGGCTATGGTTTTTCCTGTGGTCATGTATGGATGTGAGAGTTGGACCGTGAAGAAGGCTGAGCACCGGAGAATCGATGCTTTTGAACTGTGGTGTTGGAGAACTCCGACTCTTGAGAGTCCCTTGGACTGCAAGGAGATCCAACCAGTCCATCCTAAAGGAGATCAGTCCTGGGTGTTCATTGGAAGGACTGATGCTGACGCTGAAACTCCAGTACTTTGGCCACCTCGTGTGAAAGAGTTGACTCATTGGAAAAGACTCTGATGCTGGGAGGGATTGGGGGCAGGAGGAGAAAGGGACGACAGAGGCTGAGATGGCTGGATGGCATCACCGACTTGATAGACGTGAGTCTGGGTGGACTCTGGGAGCTGGTGATGAACAGGGAGGCCTGGCGTGCTACGAGGCCTGGGGTCGCAAAGAGTCGGACACGACTGAGCGACTGAACTGGAGAAGTCATTGTCACTTCAGTGACATAGAAGAGTCAGTGGAAGACACAAAGATATGTAGGGCAGGGATCCTTCCCTAAAATAATCTGCATTCTGTTTATGTAGATGAGGCCCTTAACAGTCAGTATCATATAATAAACAGAACACTGGACTGAGAATCTAGTGACTTGCATTTCATTCTAGAGGCCTAGTGCAACATTCCCTTTATGACTTTAGGCTGCTTTTTTCCTTCTTGAAATGTACGTTTTCACTTACCTGTGAAAAAATAAGGGGAATGGCCTAAGTCACTGGCTCTTAAGTTTGGTTCCTCAAAATCTGATAAATAACATTGGCAGCTGTTTTTTTCTTTTAGAGCTGAGAGAAATTATGCGTTTTTAGCCATGTTTAAGCTGTGTGAGCTAACCAAAGTATCAGGTATCTTTGTTTTTTAACTGGTGTTTTATATCCTTTCTTTTTTTTAATTAATTAAAATTTTTAGCTGAAATATAGGTGATTTACAATGCTGTGTTAGTTTCAGGTGAAAAAAATACATATACACACATACATACACACACACGGTTGGGGTGGTTAGTCGCTAAGTCATGTCTGACTCGAGTGACCCTGTGGACTGTAGCCCACCAGGCTCCTCTGTCCATGGGATTCTTCAGGCAAGAATACTGGAGTGGGTTGCCATATCCTTCCCCAGGGGATCTTCCTGACCCAGGAAGTGAACTCATGTCTCTCCTATTGCAGTTGGACTCTTTACTGCCGAACCACCAGGGAAAACCATGTCTATTTCTTTTTTAGATTCTTTTCCATCATAGGTTATTACGAGATACTGAGTTTAGTTTCCTCTGCTATACAGTAAATCCTTGTTGGTTATCTATTTTATATATAGTGTCTATTTTATATAGTAGTGTGTATCTGTTAATCCCAAACTCCTGTATATCCTTTCTGTGTGAGAACTGAGTTGAACATAAAGAAGTTCTGATTTATGATAAAAGCCTTTAATACCCTTAAAAAAAAAGTAAACTCTTAGTTTATTGATAATTGTAGTTTCAGTTCAGTTCAGTTCAGTTGCTCAGTCATGTCCGACTCTTTGCAACCCCATGAATCACAGCACGCCAGGCCTCCCTGTCCATCACCAACTCCTGGAGTTCGGTCAGACTCACATCCATTGAGTCAGTGATGCCATCCATCCATCTCATCCTCTGTTGTCCCCTTCTCCTCCTGCCCCCAGTCCCTCCCAGCATCACCGTCTTTTCCAATGAGTCAACTCTTCTCATGAGGTGGCCAAAGTACTGGAGTTTCAGCTTCAGCATCATTCCCTCCAAAGAAATCCCAGGGCTGATCTCCTTCAGAATGGACTAACTGGATCTCCTTGTAGTCCAAGGGACTCTCAAGAGTCTTTTCCAACACCACAGTTCAAAAGCATCAATTCTTCGGCACTCAGCCTTCTTCACAGCGCAACTCTCACATCCATACATGACCACAGGAAAAACCATAGCCTTGACTAGACGGACCTTAGTCGGCAAAGTAATGTCTCTGCTTTTGCATATGTTATCTAGGTTGGTCATAACTTTTCTTCCAAGGGGTAAGCGTCTTTTAATTTCATGGCTGCAATCACCATCTGCAGTGATTTTGGAGCCCCAAAAAGTAAAGTCTGACATTGTTTCCACTGTTTCCCCATCTGTTTGCCATGAAGGGATGGGACCAGATGCCATGATCTTCGTTTTCTGAATGTTGAGCTTTAAGCCAACTTTTTCACTCTCCTC
Source organism: Oreotragus oreotragus (assembly GCA_006410675.1). Taxonomy (NCBI): domain Eukaryota; kingdom Metazoa; phylum Chordata; class Mammalia; order Artiodactyla; family Bovidae; genus Oreotragus; species Oreotragus oreotragus. Next base: position 45,308 of record SJYX01009900.1, read on the forward strand.
TTTCACTTTGATCAAGAGGCTTTGTAGTTCCTCTTCACTTTCCGGATTAAGGGTGCTGTCATCTGCATATCTGAGGTTATTGATATTTCTCCCGGCAATCTTGATTCCAGCTTGTGCGTCTTCCAGTCCAGCGTTTCTCATGATGTACTCTGCATATAAGTTAAATAAGCAGGGTGACAATATACAGCCTTGACGTACTCATTTTCCTATTTGGAACCAGTCTGTTGTTCCATGTCCAGTTCTAACTGTTGCTTCCTGACCTGCATACAGGTTTCTCAAGAGGCAGGTCAGGGGGTCTGGTCAGGTGCTCTACTAAATTGTAGTTTAGTAGACAGTTTAAAAAAAAACCCAACCTTCAGAAGTCGACTAAGAGGCCAAAGAGTGATGATAAGCAAAGGTTGGGTGAAGGTGTGAAATAACAAAAAATATTGTTGATGATGAAGAAGTTGGGCACCTGCTAGTCTAATGATTTTAAAGGGCTTTTCTCATTCCAAAATCTTTTCCACTGAAAATATAATATTGACTGCTTTGTATTACTCAGCATCCAAATGAGTGATCTAGGTAATGACTGACCTTTGCAGGATTTGTGACGAGGGACAGAGAACCTTTGGGTGATAGTTATAGTCATGGAAGAAGGGCTTCCAGGATGAGCTAGGATTGAGCTGTGAGAAGGATTCTGTTTACATATGGGAAGAGACTTGGGGACGGAATTTCAGACAGGGGGATGAAAGAAAGATAGGAAAGTACAGGTCATCTTTAGGGACAGCAAATGTATCAGGTTAGCATTAAAAAGGGATGAAAAAATGGGTTACAGAGTGCTTGGCAGGCTACAGTCCACGGGATCACAAAGAGTTGGACACGACTGAGTGAGTAAGCACAGAACAGAGTATAAAAGGCTTTCAAATGTAAGGCTAGACCACAGACAGTTTTGGAAAAGTTAACTCTTTCAAGTTTGGTTGTATAGTGAGGGTTCTAGCTCTTCTATAGGCCTGTACAGAGGCCATTGACTCTGCTCTAATTTAATAAATGATGTTGTTTGGCCCTTGACAGCATAAGAAAGTTCTTTAAGAATTTGAGAGATACCCACGTTGGGGTTGTATTGACAGTCAAACTACTAAGCAGGAAACCTAATTCCATGGTAGTTGTTCAGTTACGCCTTTCAGAATTGTATGTATGGATGAAGCCTCCGTAGCTTCTCTCAGTGCCAAAAGTGGCTGATAAATGATGTTGAATTCTTTGTGAATCTCACCAGTCTCAACAGAATTTCTGATTCTGGGTAACAAGAATTTTCTGTTTAATTTCTGTAGAAAATAACCACTTAGGAATAGTCCACTCTCAATTTTGTGTAACATTGGAAAGAAATTCTTCTCTGAATGGTAAAAAACAATGACTCACCCAAAACTATCTCTTTGGAATTAATAATGTAATCATAACACACCCGTAAATACTCATATAAGCATGTTTAAACAGTCCCATTCAGCCTTCCTTTTCATTACTCCTTCTCCCCTCATTGTGGTTTAGCCTGACTAATCTATTTGCAACACATATGCAATCTTAGTACAAAACTTATACAGACAGCCTCAACTTGTCAAAGGGGGTGGGGTGAGTGGGGATTTCAGATTTTATCTCCAAAGTATATAGATATATTTCTTTTAAAAACATAGCAGTCATGTTTCAGGTTGACTCATATAATTTAATGAAGTGGGGTTAAATAACCTTGAGCTTCCTCCATAGGAATAGTGTTTAAACACTTAAAGGAAAAATTCAGTAGGACAGAGGCTTTGGGGACAGGGAGTGGACGCATGGTTGGCATATGACCTAATCAATAAGCCAACCAAGAAGAGAGAGGAGTCCCACAGTAAGCTGAAACAACGCCTGGTGATGTCACAGGCACAGCCCTTGGGGACAGGAAGAGGGTGTTTAAAATTAAAGTTTTGGCATTTTCTCAGCAGGTCTTGCACACCTCACCTCCAGTACCCATGAGAACATAGCAGCTTAGCCCTCTTGTCTCTGGTTTATCAGCTCTCTCTGTGAAGGACACACCTGTCACAGCTTTTGCCCCAGGGAGAAGTTAGATTTCCCATCCCATTATTCTGTTGTGGCGGAGAAGGCAATGGCACCCCACTCCAGTACTCTTGCCTGGCAAATCCCATGGGTGGAGGAGCCTGGTAGGCTGCAGTCCATGGGGTCGCTAGGAGTCACACATGACTGAGCGACTTCACTTTCACTTTTCACTTTCATGCATTGGAGAAGGAAATGGCAACCCACTCCAGTGTTCTTGCCTGGAGAATCCCAGGGATGGGGGAGCCTGGTGGGCTGCCGTCTCTGGGGTCGCACAAAGTCGGACACGACTGAAGCAACTTGGCAGCAGCAGCATTCTGTTGTGGAGAAGAATCTCTAAACGTTCTGTACGGATGCTGAGTGTACTGCAGGTGTTTGAAAAGGGGAAGGGAAAAGAGTAAGTTTCAAGTGCAGTGAAGCCTTCTTTTGCTTCCCTTTCTTTCCTTCCTTCTCTAATCTTCAGAAATAGGAAACGTAATTCCATGGTAGTTGTTCAGTTACACCTTTCAGAATTGTATGTATGGATGAAGCCTCCATAGCTTCTCTCAGTGCCAAAAGTGGCTGATAAATGATGTTGAATTCTTTGTGAATCTCACCAGTCTCAACAGAATTTCTGATTCTGGGTAACAAGAATTTTCTGTTTAATTTCTGTAGAAAATAACCACTTAGGAATAGTCCACTCTCAATTTTGTGTAACATTGGAAAGAAATTCTTCTCTGAATGGTACAAAACAGTGACTCACCCAAAACTATCTCTTGTAATTAATAATGTAATCATAACACACCCGTAAATACTCATGTAAGCATGTTTAAACAGTCCCATTGGGAAGCCTGTCTGGAGGAGGCTTTTCGGAGGCTGGGCTTCCATGGTAGAAGCCTCTCTGCCCTGTCCCCTTGATGTTGGTGTGGCCTTTTCTCAGGGCAGCCAGAATCAGCCTCTTTTGGGATAAACTAATAGCAGCTGTTGTCATTAGCGTTATTCTAAAATTTTCATGATTTTAATATAAATTTTTCCCCCCAAATGTATCTTCAATTTATGGGCTTTGCATGCACGCATGCATGCTCAGTCACTTTAGTTGTGTCTGACTCTTCCAGACACTGTGGACTGTAGCCCGCCAGGCTCCTCTGTCCATGGAATTAATTCTCCAGGCAAGAATACTGGAGTGGGTTGCCATGCCCTCCTCCAGGGGATCTTCTGACCCAGGGACAGAACCCGCATCTTCTGCTTTTCCTGCACATTGCACGCAGATTCTTTACCACTGAGTCACCAGGGAAGCCCAAATAAAGTTTTGTAGGATTAATTAACACTGATCTAGAAGTTGAGAAGTAAACGAAAGTGGTACCGTTTCAGCATTAAAACACATTAACTGAATAAAACATTCTTGAGGAGTAGTTGAACATCCAGTTGGATAAGATTTTCGGTAACTACGCTAAGATTGATGGCCTATAAAGCAGTTGTGACTCTTACGGTGTTTATGTACAGGTACGTTTTCTACAATAAATTTTGATTTTATCCTTTGTAGTTTCTTAAAAACACCGACTCATATCTTTGTCTTCATACCCTTAGTTGGTCTGATTTTGGAATAGATTATTTTTGGGTTGCTTTGTGTGGACTTGGTATAATTGCAGACTAATAACATGCTTCAGGAAACTAATTTTGCTAAAAGTTTAAACCTTTCGTAATTAAGTTTTCTGGTTCAGAAGCCATAACAACTTGGTGGATTTGGTTTTTTGTTTATTTAATCAAACATTTTTATTTCCTTACTTTGTGTGTTAACTGTATAGAATTAAGCCCCTTGCCAACAGGATTTTGAAGTAANATAACCACTTAGGAATAGTCCACTCTCAATTTTGTGTAACATTGGAAAGAAATTCTTCTCTGAATGGTACAAAACAGTGACTCACCCAAAACTATCTCTTGTAATTAATAATGTAATCATAACACACCCGTAAATACTCATGTAAGCATGTTTAAACAGTCCCATTGGGAAGCCTGTCTGGAGGAGGCTTTTCGGAGGCTGGGCTTCCATGGTAGAAGCCTCTCTGCCCTGTCCCCTTGATGTTGGTGTGGCCTTTTCTCAGGGCAGCCAGAATCAGCCTCTTTTGGGATAAACTAATAGCAGCTGTTGTCATTAGCGTTATTCTAAAATTTTCATGATTTTAATATAAATTTTTCCCCCCAAATGTATCTTCAATTTATGGGCTTTGCATGCACGCATGCATGCTCAGTCACTTTAGTTGTGTCTGACTCTTCCAGACACTGTGGACTGTAGCCCGCCAGGCTCCTCTGTCCATGGAATTAATTCTCCAGGCAAGAATACTGGAGTGGGTTGCCATGCCCTCCTCCAGGGGATCTTCTGACCCAGGGACAGAACCCGCATCTTCTGCTTTTCCTGCACATTGCACGCAGATTCTTTACCACTGAGTCACCAGGGAAGCCCAAATAAAGTTTTGTAGGATTAATTAACACTGATCTAGAAGTTGAGAAGTAAACGAAAGTGGTACCGTTTCAGCATTAAAACACATTAACTGAATAAAACATTCTTGAGGAGTAGTTGAACATCCAGTTGGATAAGATTTTCGGTAACTACGCTAAGATTGATGGCCTATAAAGCAGTTGTGACTCTTACGGTGTTTATGTACAGGTACGTTTTCTACAATAAATTTTGATTTTATCCTTTGTAGTTTCTTAAAAACACCGACTCATATCTTTGTCTTCATACCCTTAGTTGGTCTGATTTTGGAATAGATTATTTTTGGGTTGCTTTGTGTGGACTTGGTATAATTGCAGACTAATAACATGCTTCAGGAAACTAATTTTGCTAAAAGTTTAAACCTTTCGTAATTAAGTTTTCTGGTTCAGAAGCCATAACAACTTGGTGGATTTGGTTTTTTGTTTATTTAATCAAACATTTTTATTTCCTTACTTTGTGTGTTAACTGTATAGAATTAAGCCCCTTGCCAACAGGATTTTGAAGTAATTCTGAAACTTGAAGTGTGTGTATACATACACACACACAAACATGCACATACATTTTGGCCACACCTCATGGCATGTGGGATCTTAGTTCCTTGATTGGAGATTGAACCTGTACCCCTTGCATTGAAATGGTGGAGTTTTAGCTACTGGACCACCAGGGAAGTTCCGAGACTGATACACTTTTTAAAGAAACCGTAGTGTCATTTTCTGTAGAAAAGGCTCTTAGGGAAGTATACATATTGCATACATGCTTAGAGTGCTTAACTGAATCCCAGATTTTGACTTCTCATAGAGAATTTGGTTTTTTATAGTTTTGCCTTTTCTTCCTTTGCTTCTTTATTAACATGAGTTTGCAAGTAGAAAACAGAGAGAGTTTGGAGTCAGAAAGTACTGGGTTCAAAATTCTAGCTTAATGTTAGGCCAGTTACTTAACCTTTCTCAGCCTCAGATTCCTCAGCTGTAAAATGGGATAATTTACTCACCTCTTGGGACTTTTGTAGGGATTAAACCAGGGGAAAAAAAGTGCATAGCAGTAAATGTCAGTTTATTTTCCTTTGGCAATCATTTAGGCTTAAGGTTTGAATTTTCTACTTGTTTTGGAATAAATCCAATTTTTATGATTATAGTTCGGGATTTTTTTTCAAAGTCAGGCTTTTTTTTTTAATGTCGTTCTCCCTCCCAACTTATAAAACTGGGTTTTCTGTCTGCCAAACATCTTTCTTTCTTTTGGGGTATAGCTGCTTTACAATGTTGTAAACATGTTTCTTTCTAAAATGTTTTCCATAAGTGATAGTTGAAAAGAAGAAGGTATGTATTTTTTTTTAGTGAGGAAGATTGAACAACGTGACAGTACACTGAACTCATATTCTAAACTCTTAGAGTTTGCCTAAAGTTAAATTTCTAGGAAAAGTTCTCATAGTCTGAAAATTATTATGATACACCATAACATAATTTTGAGTCCTGGGGGTTCAAGGAGCTGTACAGATAATGTTGCTTAGTTCAGTAGCTCCGTCGTGTCTGACTCTTTGCGACCCCATGGACTGCAGCACGCCAGGCCTCCCTGTCTATCACCAACTCCCAGTTATTGATATTTCTCCCAGCAATCTTGATTCCAGCTTGTGCTTCTTACAGCCCAGCGTTTCTCATGATATACTCTGCATATAAGTTAAATAAGCAGGGTGACAATATACAGCCTTGACGTACTCCTTTTCCTATTTGGAACCAGTCTGTTGTTCCATGTCCAGTTCTAACTGTTGCTTCCTGACCTGCATACAGGTTTCTCAAGAGGCAGGTCAGGTGGTCTGGTATTTACGGGAGCCAGCATGAGGAGTCCCACCCGTGGCAAAGGTCATTAGGTTAAGGGGCCCGACAGGCAAAGGCGAGTCAGGCCTTAAGGGAGCCTCGCTGGATCTGCTTGTGCATCTGCCCCCAAAACCAGAGCCTGCCTGCCTTATTGCATTGTGCTTTTCACCTACTCTTCTGACATTATACGGGGGTCTATCCCCACCACCTCTCTCTGAAAAGGAGTTAACTTAGGACTCCAGTTAATAAATCTCCTGGATACGACCAGGGTGTTTCAGTCCAAAAACCTCTCTGCTGGCAGACTAGCTTGTGTGACAGGATTATCCACACTCTTGCTACTACATGATTGTTTACAGCCTCTCAACCATAAACAGCACAGAGAGTTTGGAGTATTTTGAAAGTCTTAGTTAGCATAGGGTTTTTCTAAAGATAAAAATCATGTTAGTAAAGGGTTTCATTGCTGAGTTAATGATTGCCACCAGGCCTCCATATCCTCAAGCACCTGGGAGTATGTTAATCAATGTAATTGGAGTGTAGAAAAAGAAATATAGTAGTTTTGATGTTAGCAATACTAGACTTTTGAGTTAATGAATTTTCTCATTGTTGTAGATCACTGTGCTCCTCTTTGTTTGTTATAAATCATGTGTCCTTGCTATATAAGAATGTAACTTTATCATTATCTTAAGACTAAGTAGGTCTTAAGGGGAAACAAGTTTTCTGATCGATTAACCTTTATCAATAGAAAGAAAGGTGGGGCCATAAAATGTTAATTGGTCTCCAAACCAGAAGATATTGTGAACAAATATAAGACCCTTGTAAGAACAAAGATATGCTGATAAGAGTTCTGTGAACAAATATAAGACCCTTGTAAGAACAAAGATATGCTGATAAGGGTCGGAACAGCTGACCCTGCATGACTCTGTTTCTTACATTTATCTCTACATATAACTAAAAGTATAGAAGTGAGCCTGAAAAATAAAGAAACGGAGCAGTTTCTGGAAAGACTGGTTTCCCCCGTGTTGTCTTTTTCTCCTTTTCTGGCTGAATTCCTATCTGGAGCGCGGAGGCTCACCGAGTCTACTTATTTGCCCTGGCTTCTAAGACCCACGTGAGAGGGAGCCCAAGGCGGGGCACCCTTCTCTATTCAAGTGGGCGCCGGTGGCCTACGTAGATGGTGCGAACTCCTTGTCTCAGAGTTTTATTGGTTTTCTGTGTAAACCAAGTTATTCAGCCTCTTTTCTCCACTAATTTTCCTACTACACTATTCTTTCCTGATCTCTTTATATTTCTAATTAAATAGTCCTTTCCTAGACGCTGACTCCATCCCCGCTTCGAATTCCCTGGATCCACCCGGGCTGGACCCCAGCAGGTATTCCCATCTCTTTCAGAATTTTCCACTGTGTATTGTGATCCACACAGTCAAAGGCTTTAGCATAGTCAACAAAGCAGAAATAGATGTTTTTCTGGAACTCTCTTGCTTTTTCCATGATCCAGAGGATGTTGGCAATTTGATCTCTGGTTCCTCTGCCTTTTCTAAAACCAGCTTGAACATCTGGAAGTTCATGGTTCATGTATTGCTGAAGCCTGCCTTGGAGAATTTTGAGCATTATTTTACTAGCATGTGAGATGAGTGCAATTGTGCAGTAGTTTGACCATTCTTTGATATTGCCTTTCTTTGGGGTTGGAATGAAAACTGACCTTTTCCAGTCCTGTGGCCACTTGTAAGTTTTCGAAATGTGCTGGTATATTGAGTGCAACATTTTCACAGCATCATCATCAGGATTTGAAATAGCTCGTCTGGAATTCCATCATCTCCACTAGCTTTGTTCTTAGTGATGCTTTCTAAGGCCCACTTGACTTCACATTCCAGGATGTCTGGC
>SJYX01009901.1:10458-41697 GCA_006410675.1 Oreotragus oreotragus
AAAAAAAAAAGTGAGACATATGCTACAGGGATAACGCCTGTTTGCAGCAATATTGAAGGGGAGAAAAGAGCACATATTTAGGGACAGATATGCCACAAGGTCCAGGTTTTATAGCATCAGGGCAATAAATTCACAAAACTAGATCATAGCCAGTTAATCAGTTCCCAAATATGTCACCAGCCTTCAGAGGTTCATTCCTACAGATTTCAACTACTCCATCCATGGGGACCAAAAGCAGCCAGTGTTACCATAAAATGAGACTCTTGAGGCTTCCCTTTAAAGGCTTAGTCTGGTCTTGAAATTTTACTAGGATAAGAGTATTTTCTACTGAAATGAATCTTGACTAAACACAGGAAGACTTTTGTCCTTTATTGGCTGGTCTTGGAGTGAAGGTCATAGAATGTGACTCTTAAACCTTTTATGTACTTTAAGAACTTCATTTCTTTTTATTGCTGACAAGTGTTTCATTGTATGGATGTAACATGTATTATTTACGGACATTAGGATGCTTACATGTTTTGGCTGCTATGAGTAATGATGATATTAACATTCACATGCAAACTTATATAATGACATGTGTTTTAGTTTCCCTTGAGTACATCCCTAGAAATGGAATTGCTGGGCCATGTTGTCATTCTATATTTAACTTCTTGAGGAGCGACTATACTGTTCTGCAAAGCAGCTGTACACAGTTCCATTGTCATCAGCAGTGTATGAGGGTTCCAATATCTCTACATTGTCATTAACACTTGTTACTTTCTGTTTTATAGTGGGGACAGTTTTTAGAGTGGAAATGAGCACTTACCAGTCGCATCTGGTCTGAATCAGGTGTGACTGCCTTGACCACGAAGCCTGATTTACCCTAGCACACTGGGGAATGGGGGATGGGTGGGGGTCTGCTAGAAGTAGCATAAGAGGGGACTTGGGGGACATTTTGGGAAGTGGGGTGCCAAGTGCCAGGAGATTAGATATAATCAAACCTGAGAGAACATGACCAGGTTTATCATATTGTCCTGTGGGTAGATTTTACTGTTTAAAGTTATCAAACCTACAATTATTTGGAAAAAGACTCAAGGCCCTTAAAATTATCATTTCAGGGTATGATTATGTCATCACTGTTGATAGTATTATACAATAGATCATTTTTGTTCAGTAGGTAAAAACAACTCACCCAGGTGAACCATAAGCCATTTTGTCCAAAATTGGCTCCCAGGAGCAAATATGTAATAGGAAATCGCATCAGACCTTCACCTTACTGTGGTTTGTTACCAGGGACATTCTTTTGACACTGAAACGCATCTTTGGCGTTTGAAATAGGCCTCTCCTGTTTGCTTATGCGGGTCATTAGATCCTCGAGTTTCACAGATTTTTGTCCACTGATGCTTTTTTTATATTGTTAGTGACCAGCTGGTAGTGTTTTTGTGAGGTATCTCATGAGGGCGTCTCTGGCCCTCTACCTGTGGCAACTGACTCACCCAAATAGCAATAACTCATGGTACTCTTGTAGACTGAGTAGGGTGATGCCATATAGACCATCAGCTGTCCCAGAAAGCAAGACGTGATAAGTAATGGTGATTTTATGGGACAGTAAGTGCCCACTGGCCTCCAATACCGACAAGACATATTCTTCTATTTGAGATAGTCAGTTGTGTTGGCTTTTATCTACTGATGAAAATTTGTGTATCAAAATATTTTCTTTCTTATGTATTGCCAGAAAGCTCAGAGCTGAATTATTTTGTTCAACCATAGAAACTATGTCTTTAATACAATTTCTGAGCTTTATCCAGTGCCTTTTTAACTATATTTTTATTTGTCCTAAATCTTATGTGTGTTTTTTAAATTGTCAGTCACCTTTGAACTTTTAAAAACTCCCCCTTGTAGAAGATCACCCTCCTTTCTCTTCAGAATCATAGGCCTCTTGAAAATCTGATGATTTGACTTAAGTGGCCTTTCTAAGTGGTGCCTTCTCTTTCGGGGATCCCTTCCATCTGGTCGGTCATCCCTTGTTTGTTCGTGCTCAGAAAGTATTAGGAGAATAGCTCTTTGGGTGTTCTTCCAGAATTTAATTTGAAAAGGCAGAATGCTTGATAAAGAGGCACTTATCTCAAGATTAAATATCCTGCAGGGGAAATGGGCTGAAGTTTAAACTACAAGCCCTTCTGAGATAATTCCCATCGTCCTTGATTGAAATGTGTAGACATGAAAGTCTCTCTACTTCCCTTCTTTTCTGGGGGGACAGGTAGGTGTACCTCCTCTAAAATTGGTGTAAGAACCGCTCCTCTCTCAGGGCCTTTCAGAGAGTTCAGCGTGAACTCTGCCTTGACTGGGCTGCTCAGGGAATATGGGTACAGCACCCTAGCATGGTGGGGTGGCAGGGGGCCTCAGAGGGGTCTTGTGCCCTTGAGTAGCTTGCTGCATAGCAATATCATCTCTGAGGTGGAAGAGAGGTACAGTCAGTCCTCACTCCTTGTGCATCCTATATTTGCCTCTGCCCTAAAATTAATTTATAACCCCAAATCAATACTTGCTGCACTTGTATGGTCACTCCTGGAAATGGGCAGAGCAGTGAACAGTTTGGATCATCCAATATGCACGTCCCCAGTGGAGAGGCTGAACAAGGGAGCTCTCTGCCTTCTCGTTTCTGCTCTAGTCTCTAAGCAAGTGTCCTCGTCTCACCGTCTGTTTAGTGTGATGTTTCCACATTTTGGTGCTTCTCGTTGGTGATTTCACTGTTTAAAGCACCGTGTGGAAGTGCTATCTGGTATTCCTAAGTGCACGGAAGCTGCGCTGTGTCATGAAGAACATGCATGTGTTAGATAAGCTTCCTTCAGTCATGGGTTCCAGTGCTCTTGACCATGTGTTCAATATTAATCAGCAACATATTAAACAAGATATCTTTCAGCAGAAACACAGGTAAAACAAGGTTATAATATAGGTTGCTTGGCAAAAATGTTGTGACCAGAGGCTCGCAAGAACCTAACCCTAGCTTTCCCCTAGGAGCGGCGGTTCAGTGTTTATTAATTCAGTCTTTGCAGTGACTTTATAGACCATAACTACTGTGGATGGTGAGAATCAGCTGTCTCTTTTCCTGCCCTCCTAATTTAAGTCTGGAGGACTCTGCCTTCAAGCCCTGCAGGATGAAACTTGGGGCTTATTTATTCTTATTTTCTATTACATTTTTTCTTTTTTTCCTCTGTTTTTCTTATTATTTTTTGGCTTTGTTTCCTGTGGAGAATTCTACTTGACAAATCACAAATATTATGTAATGCTGAACTGAGTTGTTGAAAACCTAGTCGAAGTCATCTACAGGGTTTTTTTGTTTCACACATTGAACCAGTGTTTAACCAGATGGAGAGCTCGGCCTTTCTCAGGCTTCTCTCCTTAGTATTTTCACAGGATATAGTAAATGTGAGAATGTGGTGTTTTTTGTTTTTTTTTTTAATTTACTAGAAATTCATAATGTGGAAAACTGCATATCCACACAACTTAAAGAATGGTTTATTGGGCATTGAATTATACAACATTATAAATCTATAGAAAATCATTAACAATAAAATGTTAAAAGATGAGGATCATATTTAGTGAACTAATTTCTTGCAACAAATCATGTCATAGCCTCCAATGCAGAAGCCTTTGAATGAGCTGAAAAAATTACAGATTTCTGTAGGCCCATTTATAGCCTTAATCCTTATTTTCTTAATCTTTTTTCTCTAGAGAGTCTTCCTGAATAAGAAAGTTTGGTAGGCATTAAGTAATAATTATTCCAAAACATTGGTAAAAAATAAAACAATGTTTCTCAAAAACAACATGAATTTTTGAAAGTTAATTATGGAATCTGATTCATTCTCTGTCCCTTAAGCCCACCTGATAATGTTCTCCTGCCTTCAGATTTGCTCGTTGATCAGCTGAGTGACTCATTCACCTCTTCCTACTTCCCGGAGGTTTAGCATCAATGTTAAAAATATCAAGAAAACATCGCACAGCAGGTTCACGTGAGAGCGTTGCCTCCTTTTTGAGTCGTGCTTCGCTTCTGAGCTGCAGAGGGGCTGCCCCAAGCTTCCATCTGCCCTGGCAGATCTCACAGGGGTTAGTGACGCGGGTCTCTCTTCTGGAGTCTGAAGCATGCTTAGCAGCCCTCACTGTGCCCGCCTGACTTTGAAGCCCCTGCCCTATCTCACCCCTTACTGACTCTCACATTGTTTCCTGTTCTTCAGATCAAGATCTTAATCAAGGTTTCTTACCAGCCTCTTCAGTCATCATGGTGACCCATCCCCAGACAGTGGGCAGCTTTCCTAAGACTTCTGGTATGCTGTGAAATGATTACAAAGAGATGGCCTATGAGAGCAATCAGAAGAGGGTTCAGGTGATGGCAGAGTCCTTAGTGAGCAAATGAACTGTCTACAAGTGAATCTGGAAATTGTTTATTTAGTTGGAGATTAGAATGAGATGTTTCCTGGAACATAGGAACAATGAGCAGATTACTTGAAGAGATCTCCTTACAGGACAATGTGTATCACCCACCACATTTGTTTACAAGTGATTGTCCTTAATTTTCACATTAAGGAAAAAAAAAAAACAAACCTGGTGGACAAAAGGTGACAGATTGGGTCTTAGCAATGGGAGAAGTTATTCAGCTAAAGGATAGTGACCCCTGGTGACCATTGACTAGCTTCATTGCTTTTGTACTTTCAGCATCTCATTTTCTCCCATGCTCCCTCTTAACCCTTCACTCCCACCCCTACTTTGTGCTCTTAGCACCTATTAAGCAACGGACTGACTTGACGATGCATTTGGGCGAGGGATCCTGGAGCTCCTAAATCCCAGGCTCGACTAGCCACCTTGCTTGATGAGGCCTAGGGGGATGCATTGGAGAAAACAATGGCACCCCACTCCAGTACTCTTGCCTGGAAAATCCCATGGACGGAGGAGCCTGGTAGGCTGCAGTCCATGGGGTCGGGAAGAGTCGGACACGACTGAGGGATTTCACTTTCACTTTTCACTTTCATGCATTGGAGAAGGAAATAGCAACCCACTCCAGTATTCTTGCCTGGAGAATCCCAGGGACGGGAGAGCCTGGTGGGCTGCCGTCTATGGGGTTGCACAGAGTCAGACACGACTGAAGCGACTCAGCAGCAGCAGCAGCAGCAGCAGCAGGATGCATGCACACAGAGGATGGTGTAGTGACTGTTGATGGCTTTGCTGTTCAATCTTGCCCTCCCCCATTCAGGGTGGGACTGGGAAGTCTTCCTCCACCAGACCATGTGGAGAACTCCTTGAACAGAAGGAAGAACCAACCAGAGACCCCACTTCTCTCTGAGAGCTGCGACAGGGCGGGCGGGATCGAGACTTTTTCTGAGTGACTCCAGTTGCCCTGGCATGCTTCACCTGCTAGATGGGTTTGGTTGGTCGAGGAGGGGTGCTTTGGAGTCCCACAGGACATCAAAAGCCTCCTGAAAACAGTGCCCTTCCAAGTGTAGAGTACAGGCTCATCCCTTGCCATTTGTTCGGGAATTCAGCCAGTCCTTGGGGTTAAAACTGTTCATGGAATCCCTGACATGATGACATTGTGGGAACACTGGCCAAACTCCCGGCAGAAGAGACTCCAAACTGTAAAGAGATGTGCTGTAACTGCATTTCAGTGGTCAGATCCCTCCTTTTAATTGCCTCTTCCTAAGTCACTGTAGTGATGGGCCACCAGTATCAAGAAGTAAAGGATTTAACAGTTCAACAACATGAAGAAATAAAGGCTGTCATAGGCCATGGGATTTCCATTTGGAGCTCAGTGGTGGAAGTGGAGACTGGTGGAGTGGGATGTGGATGAGGCAAAGGCAGGTAGAGACTTCTTTTTTTTTTTTTTTTTTTTAGGTAGAGACTTCTTGCAAATTTCTAGTTGCACCTGGAACAAAGAAGGTGATGGCTTAGGGTCACGGGGGCAATTCATTTTTGAAGACATGAAAAATGACATTTTTGAAAGCAGGTGGAAAAATTAGTGAAAGAGGGAATAATAGACAGGACATGGCCAAAGAGTGGGCCAGAAAGAGAAGAATCAAGACTGGGTCGAAGGGAGTGGAAGGGAAAGTCTCTGAGGCAGTGGTGGACATCCCCAAAGGCGCTCAGTCTACCTGTGAGAGCCGCCCTTTCTCGAAGGCTGGCCAGGTGCCAGGTGCTTCCTATACCTTCTAACCTGTGTTTTCTCGTTACTTCGTGTTTTAAGATGAGAAACCTAGAGCTCGGAGCGGGTCACTCAGCTGAATTGTGGGGGAGCCGGGTGTCACTCAGTCAATGTGACTTGCCGACTCCGCTCAGCAGGAGTCTTGCTACTCAAAGTGTGATCCTCAGAACAGCAGCATGTGAAACCCTGTTAGAAATGTCGTCGAGGGATGGCCCCAGCCTTGGGCTGAGCCTGACCTGCATTTGGACACCATCCCTATGTGGTACGTCTACAAGTGAAAATTTGAGAACCCTGGTCTGAACCTTGGCCTGCTGCTGCCCCTGAGCATGGAATGCTAGCTTGGCTCCCTGCAGAGTAGGGGGAGTGGGGGAGGGCTGGGGAGAAGGGTGGAACAGCAGTCATCGGAACATGATAGGCTGTATTAAGAGAATATTGCTGAAATGTTAGGATGCCTGAGAATTCACAGGTTAAGGCTAGACTGGGTAATGGCTTCAGGTAAGTCGAAGTAATTCTGCTTTCCGGAGAGAATGCCCAAGTGACCTTGATTGACTCCGGTGGTTCTAATATTCTTAGCTGCCCGGTCTCCCAGGAGTGTCATGGCAGAGCTGGCTGATTTATTATCAAAAGGCTTGCTTGGAATACTAGATATAAAATAGAAAACAAGAAGAACCTACTTGTAGCCCAGGGAGCTCTACTCAGTACTCTGTAATGGACTATATGGGAAAAGATTCTTAAACACAGAGTGGAGATATATATATATACACACATATACACACACACACACACACATATATATATGTAGAACTGATTCACTTTACTTATACCTGAAACTAATACAACTTTATAAATCAACTATACTCCAATAAAAATTAAAAAGAATTTCAGTGCCTCACACATGGCCTGCTTTTTCACAGCTCGACGCCCCAGGACCATGTGGTTCCTTCACTCTCTTCTTTGTCTGACTTGTCCTTTAAACCTCCTTCTGCAAAGACTTCCTTGCCTACCCCGGCCCCCGTGTCATCGGCCCACCACCCTTTGTATGCTCCCAGTCACCATCTGCAAGGCTGGGGCTGGCTGGTGATCTCTGAAGGACTCACCGTGGTGCCTGGCACATAATAAGTGGTCAGTAAGCCCTAGTGTCTGAGATTAGCCTTAGAGTGGGAATGAAGGTGTGATACTTGAGAGCAGAACCTGTGGTTGAGAGAGTCACTCAATATAAAGCAGGCACACATAGCCAGTGATCCCAGCCAGCACCATATTGAAGTGATGACTAATAATTTTCTGTGCTGGGAAGGGAAGGGCTAGAAGGCAAGATGGAGGCAGAGAAATGGTCTTGAATGGCTCTGTGGCTATGAGGGTAGTTTTAAGGTGGGGGGAAGGAAGCCATTGTTTTGAGGAAACTAGCTCATCCAAATCATTCTAGTTTTAAGAAAGCTTTGTATTTGTTATTGCTGGTTTTACAAGTTAGAAAAAATGTATGAAAGGGCAGGGTTTTATTTTTAGGTTATGGATATGCCTTTGTGCTATGCCTTTGTGATCAATGTACTATATATACCAGCTCCCATTTTAATGTCCATTTTATAGAGTCTAGTTTTACCATTTGTAGTTATTTTTTGATATTTTATTAATGTGTAGTTATTTTCGAGTTCTTGAATCTTTCCTTCTATCCTTAATTCTATCTGTAATTTATTTCAAATCAGTTTTGATCAGGTATGTAATCACCTACTGTCTCATTCTTCCTATGGGAAAATAGGGTCAAGTTTCTTAATAATTTAGGTTTTAAAAAATTTCCTAAACATCTATTACCTGGAAAACTCTACAAAACATTGCATTCTGAGGGATGCAGTCATGAACTAGAAATTATTTGTTCTTCAGGGAGTTGATAGCCTGCAGTAGCTCAGTCATGTCTGACTCTTTGCAACCCCATGGACTACCCAATCCATGGAATTCTCCAGGCCAGAATATTGGAGTAGGTAGCCTCTCCCTTCTCCAGGGGATCTTCCTAACCCAGGGATCGAACCC
The DNA here is from genome assembly GCA_006410675.1 of Oreotragus oreotragus. Taxonomy (NCBI): domain Eukaryota; kingdom Metazoa; phylum Chordata; class Mammalia; order Artiodactyla; family Bovidae; genus Oreotragus; species Oreotragus oreotragus. The sequence goes on from SJYX01009901.1 coordinate 18,653, forward strand.
AGGCCTCCCACATTGCAGGCAGATTCTTTACCAGCTGAGCCACAAGGGAAGCCCAAGAATACTGGAGTGGGCAGCTATCCCTTTTCCAGTGGATCTTCCTGACCCAGGAATCGAACCAGGGTCTCCTGCATTGCAGGCAGATTCTTTCCCAACTGAGCTATCAGGGAACAGCCTAGGAAGGGCAATATCACAGTNCCCACATTGCAGGCAGATTCTTTACCAGCTGAGCCACAAGGGAAGCCCAAGAATACTGGAGTGGGCAGCTATCCCTTTTCCAGTGGATCTTCCTGACCCAGGAATCGAACCAGGGTCTCCTGCATTGCAGGCAGATTCTTTCCCAACTGAGCTATCAGGGAACAGCCTAGGAAGGGCAATATCACAGTTAGAAATAATTGTAAACTCACCAATGTAAGTCATATGGCAAGAGAGAGGGGAGACACTGTGCTCACCAAGGGCGAACAACTCACTTTTGGCTGGAATGGGAGTAGAGGCTAAAAGCTTTAAGACAAAGGCAATGGTTCAGTTTGACCTTGAGGTTCTGTTTGATAGGCAGAAATAAGGCAAAAGGCATGCTAGGTGGACAAAATATTCTAAAATGAGTTGTTTTGATTTTCATAAGCACATTATCACGCCAGATGGTCCCATCTCTAGATAACAGTTTTTGTTGTTAGTCACTAGGTTGTGTCTGACTCTTCTGCGACTCCATGGACTGTAGCCCACGAGGCTCCTTGGTCCATGGGATTTCCCAGGTAAGAATACTGGAGGGGGTTGCCATTTCCTTCTCCAGTGCATGAAAGTGAAAAGTGAAAGCGAAGTTGCTCAAGTCATGTCCGTATCCACAAAAAGAAGCTACTATTTCTTGAATGCTTGCTAGTATTTAGGTACATGTGTTTTATCTCAATCCTCATGAAAACTGATGAAGTAGGGAAGTATCCCCATTAACAGGTAAAGAAACTGATGCTCGGAAAAATTAATCATTTTGCTCAAGGCCCTAGAGCTAGTATGTGACTGATTTAATTCCAAAGCTTGTGCTCTTCCCACTAATTCCTGCTTCCTTCCTGCGGACATGTTCACAGACTGCTATTCATTCCTTCACTCATTCCACGATGGTTGTTTACTGTTGAACAGGTCCCACTTAGCATGCTAGGCTCTGGGTTTGCTGCTTAGAGCTACAGTTGTAATTTTCCTGGCAACACAGCCATGCTGTGCCATTTGTTGTTGTTCATATACTAAGTCATATCTGACCCTGTGGCCCCATGGACTGCAGCATACCAGGCTTCCCTGTCTTTCACCATCTCCCAGAGCTTGCTTAAATTCATATCCACTGAGTCGGTGATGTTGTCTAACCATCTAATCCTTTGCAGCCCCCTTCTCATTTTGCCTTCCATCTTTTCCAGCATCAGGCTCTTTTCTGATGAGTCAGCTCTGGCTTTGGCCACCCATCAGGTGGCCAGAGTATTGGAGCTTCAGCATCAGTCCTTCCAATGAATGATCAGGGTTGTTTTCCTTTAGAATTGACTGATTTGATCTCCTTGCAGTCCAAGGGACTTTCAACAGTCTTCTCCAGCACCACAATTGGAAAGCATCAATTCCTTGGCAGTCAGCTTTCTTTATGGTCCAACTCTCACATCCATGCATGACTGCTGGGAAAACCATAGCTTTGACTAATATGAACCTTTATCGACAAAATGATGTCTCCACTTTAAAATATGCTGCCTAGGTTTGTCGTAGCTTTCCTTCCAAGGAACAAGTTTTAATTTCATGGTTGCAGTCATTGATTCCTTGGCAGTCAGCTTTCTTTATGGTCCAACTCTCACATCCATGCATGACTGCTGGGAAAACCATAGCTTTGACTAATATGAACCTTTATCGACAAAATGATGTCTCCACTTTAAAATATGCTGCCTAGGTTTGTCGTAGCTTTCCTTCCAAGGAACAAGTTTTAATTTCATGGTTGCAGTCATTGTCTGCAGTGATTTTGGAGCCCAAGAAAATAAAATCTGCCACTGTTTCCACTTTTTCCCCTTCTATTTGCCATGAAGTGATGGATGCCATGATCTTGGTTTTTTTTTAATGTTGAGTTTCAAGCCCGCTTTTTCATTCTCCTCTTTCACCCTCATCAAGAGGTTCTTTAGTTCTCCACTTTCTGCCATTAGAAAGTATCATCTGCATATCCATGGTTGTTAATATTTCTCCAACTATTGCTTCATCCAGCCCAGCATTTCGCATGCTGTACTCTGCATATAAGTTAAATAAGCAGGATGACAGCCTTGATGTACTCCTTTCCCAATTTTGAACCGTGTCCAATTCTAACTGTTGCTTCTTGACCTGCATACAAGTTTCTCAGGAGGCAGGTAAGGTGGTCTGGTATTCCCAATCTTTGCGACCCCGGGGACTGTAGCCTACCAGGCTCCTCCGTCCATGGGATTCTCCAGGCAAGAATACTAGAGTGGATTGCCATTTCCTTCTCCAACAGTTGGTATAACAATGCCTATATAGTTGCTACCTAGTGTGCATTGCGTGTACACTTGGTCACGTCTGACTCTGCAGTCCTTTGGACTATAGTCCTCCAGACTCCTCTGACCATGGGATTTTCCAGGCAAGAATACTGGAGTGGGTAGCTTTTTCCTACCCCAGGGGATCTACCTGACCCAGGGATTGAACTTGTGTCTCTTGTGTCTCCTTTATTGGCAGGTGGATTCTTTACCAGTGGCAGCACCTGGTGATTCTGCCTTGTTACCTAATATACCAAACAAATTAGTGTTTTTATCATGCAGAATTTCAACGTTTTGGAAAGAACAGTCCCGCTGTGAGCAAAATGTTTCAGAATCACTTTGTGCTTCTGATTTTAAACATTGAAACATTTGTACTATTAAAAATATTAAAATCTGTTTGTTTTAAAAGCTGATTAACATTCCCCACTAGATTTACTGTTAGACTATGCATCATTCTAATTTATTTTGTATACCTAGTTTGCATTTACATGGAAAAATTGACATGACTCAATGTAGTTACTAGGTTATGGAAAGTTTAAAGTGCTGCATTCCAATCATAGATCTGGTAATTGTAAGTTTTTTAGGTCAGTGTCTTGTTCTAAAGTCTGCCTTTAGGCCAGGAGAGATCAAGTGACATTTTCATACCAGAACGAGTCAGAAAAATAAGAGATTCCCTTTGTAGCAGAGCACTATTTCTAGAACATCATGATGTCTCTCAGCATTAAAGGTGAACATAATTTTAGCCTGTATCATTAAATGGATATTTTATACTATATGACTTGATATGGAGTAGGAGATCAAAGATAACACTAATACCCTATTACTATGCATCATTATTCTGATCATTTCTTCTTTTTCATGAAAGTATTGATTTATACATATGCTCCCAAAATACATGAATTGTAGTGACTATAAAATTTACTTCATGCTTAAGGGTTTAATCTCTTGGTCAGGAAGATCCCCTGACAAAGGAAAGGGCAACCCACTCCAGTATTCTTGCCTGGAGAATTCCACAGACAGAAGAGCTTGGTGGGTTACAGTTCATGGGGTCACAAAGAGTCCATTATAACAGAGTGACTAACACTGAGATAATTCAGGGAAGTCTATTTAGTGAAAAGAAAGATATATTTCTGTAGATGGTGACTATATTTGCCAGCTATATATCTGTATATATATATATTTATATATATGTATGTATTTATATCTACATTTTCCCCCTTTAGACATTATCTCCTGCATTTCTCATATGTGTATTTGTTCTGGGATGCCTCCTTTACAAGAGAGTATGNTTTCTGTAGATGGTGACTATATTTGCCAGCTATATATATATATATATATATATTTATATATATGTATGTATTTATATCTACATTTTCCCCCTTTAGACATTATCTCCTGCATTTCTCATATGTGTATTTGTTCTGGGATGCCTCCTTTACAAGAGAGTATGCTTCTGACCATGAGGTTTAATGGAAATGAAATGAATACTCCCCCATTTGAGTATGATGTAGGTTTTAATTTTTAAATATTGTTAGCTTATGGGAATGTGAAAGTTGATTCCTGAGGTATAAGAAATGGATAAAAGAATAAAGAGTTGAGCGTATTCATAGTTTAAAGCCTCATTTTCCTTTGGTTAACATTGAAATTAAATTTTTTTGCTTTAATAATAAAAGTAATATTATGATTAATGTCTTTGTACATATTTTTCAAGTTTGAGTAAGCTCCGAGAGTTGCTGGTGGAGAGGGAGGCATGGCATGCTGCAGTCCATGGAGCTGCAAAGAGTCGGACATGATTGAGTGACTGAACTGAACTGAACTGAGGTTGTACTTAAACATCAGAATCACCCTGGGGGCTTGTAAAAACAGATCGGTGCATCCTGTTCCCTGAGTTTCTATCCAGTGGTTGCCATGTGAGATTGATGTTGCTGGTCTTGGAATCGTATCTTGAGAGCCAATTCATTAGGTGCATGCTTACTTTGAACCAGTTAGCAATGTGTCAAAGATGTATTTTTGATGTTTTCATAAGAAAAGTTATTGTTCGTAGACTTTCTGTCATTTAAGAGACTTCTATGAATAATAAGTTACTTGCTTAAAATAATGACAGAAAATATGTGAATATAATTTTGTAAAATGAAAAAAAAGAAAAGTTGTGAAATAGTCTACAGCAGTTCTGGATAATCACTCCATTAATATAATTTCTCAATAAAAGTGCTTAGTCCCAGAAACAAAAGCAGTGTCATCCAAAGGCAATTCAGAATAATGTATGTCTTCTGCACTGCTTATAAAGCTTTTCTGAAAGAAAACTTCCTCCTCAAGAAAGTCCTCAAGGATACATTTTGTTTACTTTGTATCTACTCCTTCTGTCTCTTAATATACATATTTATATTTTCTAAACTTTTCTGTCAGTTTTACAAAAAATGTTAACTTGTATCTCATTATATAGTTTTTGAACATCTAACTTTTTTTAGAAGATCATATATTATACATTAATTGGCATATAGCCTCATGTCTTGTCTTTTATTCACATATATTTGAAATAGATATATGTCTAAATAGATATTGAACACAAAATTAATTTTCCTTTTGGGGGTATTTTCATAGCCATAGATTAATAACAGCTAGGGTATTTCTAAACTTTTCTGTCAGTTTTACAAAAAATGTTAACTTGTATCTCATTATATAGTTTTTGAACATCTAACTTTTTTTAGAAGATCATATATTATACATTAATTGGCATATAGCCTCATGTCTTGTCTTTTATTCACATATATTTGAAATAGATATATGTCTAAATAGATATTGAACACAAAATTAATTTTCCTTTTGGGGGTATTTTCATAGCCATAGATTAATAACAGCTAGGGTCAATTTTAATTACATAGAAATTATTTTCAATAAAATCTATAAAGTGATGCCAGAAGCATTGCTATATGAGGGAGGCTTTCTCATTTAAAAACCTGCTATAATCTTTCATTTCCTGAGATCAAACTCTTCATCCTAGTTATCCTAAACCCCATTCTCTGAAGCTATCCTACTGCACTTTATACTATTCTGTAACACACTAGATATGATGATTTTCAAGTTAAATTACATTACCCTTTATCTCTGCAGAGCATCAAGTGTAATCTCTTTCTTCTCTTACATCAAATGTTTTCTTTTTTTCTTGTTCACGTAAAAATAATCTACAGTTACTGAAGGGTTATTTCCAGTCCTGAGTGTTATAAAAACATGATCAAACATGCTTTGATAATTGCAAATCTATTTCTTTCTCATATTCATAAATCTGAATATAAATTATTTCCATTAAATACATTTAGAATCTGTTTATATTGAATTTTATGGGTCTTTAATTTTTGTAAAATTCTTGATAACCTTATAAGTGTATGTATTGCCAGCAACAAGACTATTAATTTCTTAAACTCAGGTATTATATGCAATGTTTCTGTCTTCTGTAGTTCTTAGTCAAAACTAATATTTTTCAAAAATGCATGTTAATTTACGAGTTAACCTGTGCATGTAAAATGATAGATGAACTAGAATCATTTGGCTGGGAAAAGTTAAAATACAGTTCTTTAAAATGTAAGTACTCCTTGCTGGGTTGAAAGAAAATAAAATAAAATAGAGTTAAGCAGTGATATGGAACAAATAATAGGACAAAGAAGGACTGAATCTTTTGAAGTCAGAGTTTTTAAAGAGTTTTTAAAAGCTGTTTGTAAAAGGGGATATTTTACCTCCTAAATTATTTCCATGTGGTTTTCTCTTAGGGGTGGGGTGTTTGTTAGTGCTCTTTGTGTGTGTGTGTGCATGTGTGTGCATGTGTGTCTGTTTGCTCAGTTTTGCCCAATTTGCAGCTGTATGGAATGTAGCCCACCAGGCTCCACTGTCCTTGGGACTTTCCAGGCAAGAATACATGAATGGGCTGCCATTTCCTCTTCTAGGATATAATCCTGATGCAGGGATGAAACTCATATCTCCTGTGTCTCCTGCATTGCAGGAGGATTCTTCAATGCTGAGTCACCAGGGAAGCCCTGTTAGAGATGTTTCATTTCATCACAGTCGCTTAGTCATGTCTGACTCTGTGACCCCATGAACTGTGGCATGCTAGGCTTCCCTGTCCATCACCAACTCACAGAGCTTGCTCAAACTCATGTCCAGAAAGTCGGTGATGGCATCCAATTATCTCATCCTCTGTCATCCACCTCTCCTCCTTCCATCAGTTTTTCCCAGCATCAGGGTCTTTTCCAGTGAGTTAGTTCTTTGCATCAGGTAGCCAAATTATTGGAGCTTCATCTTCAGCATCAGTCCTTCCAATGAATATTCAGGACTGATTTCCTTTAGGATTAACTGGCTGGATCTCCTTGCAGTTCAAGGGAATCTCAAGAGTCTTCTCCAACATAAAAGCATCAAATCTTCAGCACTCAGCATTCTTTATAGTCAAACTTTCACATCAGTATATGACTATTAGAAAAACCATAGCTTTTAAGGGACGGACTTTTCTTGGAAAAGTAATGTCTCTGGTTTTTAATATGTTATCTAGATTGGTCATAGCTTTTCTTCTAAGAAGCATGTGTCTTTTGATTTCATGGCTGCAGTCACCATGTGCAGCAATTTTGGATCTCAAGAAAATAAAGTCTGTCACTGTTTCTATTTTTTCCCCATCATTTTCCATTAAGTAATGGGACCAGCTGCCATGATTTTCATTTTTTGAATGTTGAGTTTTTCACTCTCCTCTTTCCCTTTCATCAAGAGGCTCTTTAGTTCTTCTTCCCTTTTTTAAGATTGGTGTCATCTGTATATCTGAGGTTATTGATATTTCTCCTGGCTATCTTGGTTCCAGCTGATGCTTCATCCAGCCTGACATTTCACAAGATGTATACCACACAGAAGTTAAATTAACAGGGTGACAATATACAGCCTTGATGTACTCCTTATCCAATTTGGAATCAGTCTGTTGTTCCATGTCCAGTTCTAACTGTTACTTCTTGTCCTGTATACAGATTTCTCAGGATGCAAGTAAGGTGGTCTAGTATTCCCATCTCTTGAAGATCTTTCCATAGTTTGTTTTTATCTACACAGTCAAAGGCTTTGGCATAGTCAATAAAGCAGAAGTAGATGTTTTTCTGGAACTCTCTTGCTTTTTCAATGATTTGTTTCCTCTGCCTTNTTTGGGTGGACTCCGGGAGTTGATGATGGACAGGGAGGCCTGGTGTGCTGTGGTTCATGGGGTCGCAAAGAGTCGAACACGACTGAGTGACTGAACTGAACTGAACATAGTCAAAGGCTTTAGTGTAGTCAGTGAAGCAGAAGTAGCTGTTTTTCTGGAATTCTCTTACTTTATGATCCAGCAAATGTTGGCAATTTGATCTCTGGTTCCTCTGCTTTTTCTAAACCTAACTTGTACATCTGGAAGTTCTCGGTTTACATACTTTTGAAGCCTAGCTTGAAGGATTTTGAGCATGACCTTTCTAGCATGTGAAATGAGCCTAAATGTAGAGTAACTTAAACATTCTTTGGCATTGCCCTTCTTTGGGATGAAAACTGATCTTCTCCAGTCCTGTGGCCACTGCTGAGTTTTCCAAATTTGCTGACATACTGAGTGCAGCACTTTCACAGCATCATCTTTTAGGATTTGAAATATCTCAGTTGGAATTCCGTCGCATCCGCTAGCTTTGTTCGTATCAATAACAATGGTTCCTAAGGCCCATTTGACTGCACGCTCCAGGGTGTCCGACTCTAGGTAGGTGGCCGCACCGTCATTGTTATTCGAGCCATTAAGACCTCTTTTGTATGGTGCTGTGTCTTCTTGCCGTCTCTTCTGAGTCACCTGTTTNCTCAGTTGGAATTCCGTCGCATCCGCTAGCTTTGTTCGTATCAATAACAATGGTTCCTAAGGCCCATTTGACTGCACGCTCCAGGGTGTCCGACTCTAGGTAGGTGGCCGCACCGTCATTGTTATTCGAGCCATTAAGACCTCTTTTGTATGGTGCTGTGTCTTCTTGCCGTCTCTTCTGAGTCACCTGTTTCTGTTCGGCTCTTGCTGTTTCTGCCCTTTATTGTGCCCATCCTCACATGAAATCTTCCCTGGATATCCAGTTTTCTTGAAGAGATCTCTAGTCTTTCCCATTCTGTTGTTTTCCGTTGCTTCTTTGCATTATTTAAGAAGGCCTTCCTGTCTCCCCTTGCTCTTCTCTGGAACTCTGCATTTAGTTGGGAATATCTTGCCCTTTTCATTTCTTTTTCTTTTTCTTTGGGATGGTTTTGGTCACTGCCTCCTGAACAGTGCTGTGAACCTCCATCCATAGTTCTCCAGGCACTCTATCAGATCTAATCCTTGAATCTATTTGTCACTTCCACTGTGTAATCATTAAGGATTTGATTTAGACCATACCTGAATGATCTTGTGGTTTTCCCTACTTTCTTCAATTTAAGTCTGAATTTTGCAATAAAGAGCTCATGATCTGAGCCAAAGTCAGCTCTCGGTCTTGTTTTTGCTGACTGTATAGAGCTTCTCCACATTCAGCTGCAAAGAATATAATCAATCTGATTTTGGTATTAACCATCTGGTTATATCCCTGTGTAGAGTTGTCTCTTGGGCTGTTGGAAAAAGGTGTTTGCTACGATCAGTGTATTCTCTTGACAACACTCTGTTAGCATTTACCCTGCTTCATTTTGTACTCAAGGACCATGCTTCCCTGTTATTCTAATGTTCTACTTTTGCATTCCCTACGATGAAAAGAACATCTTTTCTTGATATTAGTTCTAGAAGGTGTTGTAGGTCTTTATAGAACTGGTCAACTTCAGCTTCTTCTTCATCAGTGGATGGGGCATAGACTTGGATTATTGTGGTATGGAATCGTTTGCCTTGGAAATGAACCAAGATCATTTTGTCATTTATGAGAGTGCACCCAAGTACTACATTTCAGACTGTTTTGTTGACTATGAGGGCTACTAGATTTCTTTTAAGGAATTCCTGCCCATAGTAGTAGATATAATGGTCATCTAGATTCAGTTCACCCATTCCTGTCCATTTTAGTTTACAGATTCCTAAGATGTCGATGTTGACTCTTTCCATCTCCTGTCTGACCACTTCCAATATACCTTGATTCATGGACCTAACATTCCAGGTTCCTATGCATATTTTTCTTTACGTTCCCCTTCATGGACCACAGCCTTGTTATGGCAAAGGGCTTGCATAACTCAATGAAGCTGTGAGCCATGCTGTGCCTGTCCACCCAAGATGGAGAGGTCATAGTGAAGAGTTCTGACAAAACGTCGTCCCCTGGAGGAGGAAATGGCAACCCACTCCAGTATTCTTGCCTCGAGAACTCTGTGAATAATATGAAAAGGCAAAAAGATATGACACCAGAAGGTGAGCCCCGCAGGTCAGAAGGTGTCCAATATGCCACTGGAAGAGCAAAGGGCAGCTGACTAATAGCTCCAGAAAGAATGGATCATCTGGGCCAAAGCAGAAATGACGCTCAGCTGTGGATGTGTCTGATGGTGAAAGTAAAGTCTGATGCTGTAAGGAACAGGATTATATAGGAACCTAGAATGCTGTGGCAGGTCCCCTGCTAAATGTATGGGACATGTGGGGAAACAAATAGCACCCTGACATTCCGGGGACATTAAGATTTCCAATTCAGCATAAATTCGGAGGATTAATTTGATTTTATCAAGTATTCTCCCTTCATCCAATAATTAGAAAGGCACAGTGCTCAATGAGAAATAATAGACGGAAAAATAAAGAATATTTTGATGTTGGAAGATTTACAACTTAAAACATGGAAATTTCAGGATTTTTTTCTCTTTTAAAATTTATTTGGCTGCACTGGGCCTTAGTTGCAGCATGTGAAATCTGTTTTCTTGACCAGGGGTTGAACTGGTGCCGCAGAACCACCAAGGAAGTCCCAGAAGTTTAGGGCTTTAGCAGTTGATATCCCTGAGTGCCCAAAGGCATACCTCACCTACGCCATACAGAGTGTGATACCAACAAAAGCCCATGTCAGTATTTTCAGCAGTAGGGGTGTGGCTGGGGAAAAAGGTGAGGGTAGACAAAGCAAGGTTTTGTTGAGAACCAAATGAAACTATGTGTTCAGAAATTTCATCTACTGGCCTACTTTTAAAATCTTTTGAAAAAAACTGAGAAATGCAAAAAGTAAAACTCACCTATACTATCACCAGTTTAAAAGCATATAAATGTATATACAGGTATGTATAACATGTAAGTGCACATACGCATTTGTTTCCCATGTGTCCCAAACATACATGTCTATGAAGTTGCGCTCCCTGAAGACCTACTCCTCCAGCCCCACCCTGGAGGTAATCACTATTAGCAGATTGAAATCTGTCCTTCCCAATTTATGCCTTGTACTTCCGCCTTATCCATAGTGAAGATCCATATTAATTTCCACATACAATCCCCATTTTATCTTTTTACCAAAACAGGACCATTCCTGTTTTTGCTTCTCTGCCATTTTCCCTTTTTAAATTTAAGGTAACTTCAGCCCCATTAATGATCTTATCTTTGACTTCTACAGAACATCTAGAAGTTCCTCCCACGAGGGTGCAAACACCATTGAGTTATCAGCAAATTGTGGGAAAGACTGGGAAGGTGGTCTTCTGGTCAATTTGAGGGCAACATTCTTCAGTATGTGAAGCCTGGGAGTAAAAGAAAAGTATCTTGAGTGAAATACTACTATGATTCTACAGAAAAAGTTAGGCATCTGCTTTTAATTGCTTTCAATGCTGCATCATTCTCCTTAGTTACTCTGTGAACTTGTAAGAACCCACCCACGGGGAAAGTCAGATCTGACACATTGTGAGAATTGTTTTGAGGATTACAAGTCTTTGTGTCCCAAGTACAAAGTGCTTCCAAGATAATTTATAAAACGTTGAATTGAAGTCTCTCAACAAAGAAAAAAAAGAATCTAACCACACAAGACTAGACATCGTAAAAGTAATTATCCTGTGCCCACACCAGAAGGTACTTAAAAATGATATAAATTGTAGTATAAATACCTATACTATCATTTAGAACTGAAGCAAGTAGTATGTGCTTGTTATCCTTTGTGCTGAATTAATTATGTAAAAGAGTGAAGTTCAGAATATGAGTATAGTAACTGTAGGATTAGTGGCCTAACTGGTTATCTCAGACCTCCACTTCACTTATTTGTAGAGTTCTCCCGAAGAGCGTATCTGTTACTCGGCCCATGCAGAACACATACCTGTCCGTGTTGGGTCAAGGCTGGCCTGGTGAGCTCCGTTGCTGAGCGTGGCTGCAAAGCCGTAGTTGGGAGGCTGCTGGGGCCACCCGCGCTGCTTGCCTGGGCACCGGACGTCCCCAGCTTTCTCTCCGTCTCGGGTTACCGCTCTGGCTCATTTTCTGGGATGACCACCGGGTCCGTGTGGCTTCGGATATTTCCCTGCTTGTATGCACAGTTGGCTGAGTTAAGGCCCGAATTGACTGTCGCTTTTCTATAGAAAAAGTCCCTTGTGTGACCCTCTGTTCAGAACTTGGGCTATTGTCTTGCTCTTCTGAGGTTCTGGTAGGTAGGAACCCAGTTTCCTGACCTCGGCCTAAGAAGAGAAGGTGCTGTCACGCTAAGTTGTCATAACACATCTCTTAACCCTTAACAATGGTCTTGCTCAGGACTGTCCATTTTAGTTTTTTCATCTCCTGTGTTCCTCTGAGATGAAAATCATGGGGCCAAGTGTCTTTGAAGACTTCTACTTGAGATCATAACCAGATGCCATCTTACTTTAAAGAGAAAAAAGCTTTTCAAATATTTGGACAGTTTGGCATATTAACGCTAATACTGAAAACAGTATAGAATCAATCTTCATTTTAATTTCTCTCTTCCCAGCAGATACCTTAGTATAAATTGGTACTTCCAACAATTCCCCATTCATACAGGATACGAAATGCATGCTATGAGGATAGGACGTGTGTGGCTCCTGTTACTCCTGACTGTGGCCGTGGTCAGTGTCACACTTCAGTTGCTGTAAACATCTGAAATCAAACAGATGTACCCCAGCTTGCGAAACCATTTTAATTGCTTACTTAAAGTGTTTTTGTTCCATCCATAATTATATTTTAATGTCACATTTTGCTAAATACTGGTGATTATGTGGAGCTCTGATGAGTGTGTATATGTAATAAGAAGAGAGACTCAGGAGGGTCAAAAAAATAAACTTGCTTAATTCTGAATTTCCAATTCTTTGATGATGTGATTGTAGACAGGATAAGTTTATAAATTGTATTTACAAAATGTGGTGCATCACTTGAGCTGCAGTTGCTATTCTCATGTCAATCACTTTTATTTTATTCTGTATGTTTCCATCTTGATGTTCTCATTGTTGTATTCTTTTCATCTCTGTCCTTAGAGCTTTTCCACACCTTAGTTGTGGCTCCCATCTTCCCCTCCCCGCCTTTTTAAGGTCAGTATTTATTGGAAACTTTGGGGCAGGTGCTAAATGTTAACTGTCTTCCAGACATTGCTTTAACTCCTTAATTATAAGAACTCTGTGATGAAGGTATTAGTATCCATGTTTTATAAATATGCAAACTCAAGTCCAGAACTGTTAGATAACTGCAAGGTTACCCTGCTGGTTAGTGATGAGAATTAGATACTTCCAAAGCCTGCACTTGACTTACTACCCTGTACATGCTTCTCTGAGCCAACTTTGGGTTTTCTTTAAAGTGAGAGTGACAGTGTTAGTCTCTCAGGATTATCCGGAGGCATGAATGACAAAAGAAGAGCCTAGTGTCCTGTGCGTGAGTGGCGTGGCCCTACTTGAAAAACATGGGAGTAAGCTGCCCCTTTCTTGGTTATGGGTGGCAATATCTCCCACTGGGTGCACTTCATCCTGCCACCCACCATGCTCCCCAGCTCTGGTCATGTGCACTGAGGAAGTGCAGGTAATTTGGAAGTGCCTAATTATGCAGGAAGGTGGTGATAAGGAAAGGTATGCCCTTGAGAGCTTTATCCTTTATTCCCTTTATCATCTGAGAGATAGGACCATCCCTAAGGACGCAGGGCAGGTGGTTGGGTGTTAAGCTGTGTACCAAAGAGCCCGTCATGGAGCCTGGGCATTGTATGGTCTTCTGGGCACCTGGCCTTCATCTTTCAGGCAGTTGTATGCCAGCCCTCTGCTGACCCCACTGGCTGATCACACCTGGCTGTCCAGAAGCCTCCTCCCTTCCACCTGCATTGTGGTTCTCAGGAGCCCCATTGGTGGTAGAGGACCAATGTTGTAAGTGTATATGTGTGTATATGTGTGTGTAATTTCCAATTTACTACAAATAAGTATTCATAAAATACAATCGAAATGGATTACTAGAAAAATTACTTTTTATAAAAGACATATAAAACCCAACCTGAAATATTTTATCAGAAGATTCAGCAGCAGTAAAATTACATTTCCAAAAATATCAAGGCAATCCAAATTGCGCTAAGTTTCTAAGCAGTTATTCTCAGTGTTCATCCTTATCTCACTGCTGCTGGAGAAGAGTTTCCAGGCTAGTACCAGCCTGCAGAGGACACTTTGGCAAGCTGGCCCAGCGCTCACCCTGACGGAGGCTGGCAGTACGCGTGTGAGTGCAGGCCCTCCTGCCAAGGCCTGGAGGGGCGCCCACTGCTGTCAGCTTGCATGTGGAATGCTTGGGCATGGAGCAGTGCCAGTCCCTTGCAGTTGTCCATCAGCGCTCTGCCCCTGAGGCTCGGTCCCTGCCTCTACTCCGTACCGGTTTCCCCGGGTCCTAGAACTCAGCCCAGAATCCTGATAGATTGTGCTGTGACACGGAGAGGGTCCTGCCAGCATTCTCCCTCCAGACCTCTGTTCTTCTGTCTGGACGCATGGTCATTGGCAGGATTCCGAGATAATGTATCAGTTTCTTACTGCTGCTGTAACAAATGACTACTCATTGAGTGGTTTAAAACAACAGGATTTTATTTTCTTCCCTGGTGGCTCAGATGGTAAAGAACCCATCTGCAATGCAGGAGACCTGGGTTGGGAAGATCCCCTGTAGAAGGGAATGGCAACCCACTCCAGTATTCTTGCCTGAAGAATCCCATGGACGGAGGAGCCTGGCTGGCTACAGTGTGCAGGATTGCCAAGTCAGACACATCTGAGTGATTCACACTTTCACTTTTATTCTTTTAGTGTTCTAGAAGCCAGAAGTCTGAAATGAGTCTTATGGAGTAAAATCTAGGCCTTGACAAAGCTGGTTTCTTCATGAAGCTGTAGGGGAGAGTTCAGTCTTGCCTTTTCCAGCTTCTGTTGACTACCAGCATTCTTTAGCTTGTGGCCACATTAATCTCTGCTTTCATGTCACATTGCCTTTTTCCATGGTCACATCTGCTTATTACAAAAACATTTGTATTTACAATTATGGCCCGTTCTGGTATCCAAAATAATCTCCCCATCTCTATATCCTTAACTCAGTAACAATTGCAAAGACCCTTTTGCCATGCAAGTAACACAAGTTTTGGGGAAGAAGAGTTGGACCTCCTTGGAGGACAGTATTCCGCCTACCATCTCCAGATTTGGGAATTCTGGTCATTATCATCTGATCCACTGTAGGTGTTGCTTCTGCTGTGTGCACTCACACACACACACACCCACACACACGGCCATCTGCCAGGTGGAGGCATTTGTTGGGTCTGAGGTTGTCAGAGTCTGGGGGCACTGGTGTGGCAGCTAATAGTTACTGAGTAATTTGCATTTTAGACACTCTGCTAAAAACTTTGTAGATTAGCCATTTAATACTCAAAATCACCCAAGGGTACTATGGCTTCCAACTTGGAGATGAAGAAATGGCATGTTCAGGAGGTTAGATAGTTGCCCAAGGGCCCCTGGTAGGTAGGTGACCAGCTGCATGCAGTTCCAGGCAGTCTGGCCCCATGCTGTAGGTCTCACCTCCACACCAGCCTGCCCTTGGAAAGAGGCAGCCCCTGAGAGGTGACCTGCAAGCACATCTCCTACCCCCAAGCACCAGTCACAGGCCAGACCTAGTGCCCCAGCCTGGTTCAGCTCCCTTCCTTTCCCATCCGGCCTGTGGGATGCACCTCCCCAGGAAGCCAGGAAGAACACTTCCACTCTCTCCCAGGAGAGCTCCTGAACCAAAGTGAGTGGCTGTGAGAAGAGCCTCTACTCTTCCAGGCAGCGTTTGGACAGGAATAAGTTGGCCATCGGCCAGTGCTGGTCCTGTCATGATGTGTCATTAAGCATTCCTGGCCAGAAGTCAGACAGGAGAGGGCACCGGAGGGCGGTCTCCCATCCTGTGCTCCTGGGAACCTGCCTTGGCTTCTGGCAGCCTGGGACCCTCTGGGGCCTTCTGCTTCCATTTAGGAGGCGGTGCTGGCAACACTCGCTGGTACCGCAGCAGCTGGGGTTTTGGGAAAGGCTGTTGGGCTGTGAGTCATCCTCCCTGACAGCACATTCTGAGCTCTGGTGGTGCAATGTACAGCCGACTTAGGAAAACTTAGAAACCAAGGACCCTGCCTGGTAGCCAGAGGCAGAAGCCAGAAGTGGCAGAGAGCCAAGCTCCCTCAGATGGCTTCCCGGGTCAGCCTGTCCTGAATCCCCAATCAGTGGAACCATAAAATGCCAAGTAAAGGGATATGTCACAAGAATTAGGACCTAAACTGCAGGCCGACCTTAGAAAGTGCTCAGTGAGGGCTCCTTTGTGAGAGGTGCATGCCCCAGGGCTGGCCACGCTGGGCCTGCAGGTGGAATCCACAGGTGAACCCTGCCTTCTCCCAGACTAGGAGTTTATGAAATTCCATGGAATTTAAGCGTTTTCATGTCAGCGTGGATAGATTATTAATGAGAATACAAGTTATCTGTGTATCTTCTACGTTACGTAAGTAAGAACTGAAGTGGTTATTGTTTTTTAATTTATCTTTTGAATTGAAGGATAATTGCTTTACAGATTTTTGTTCTTTTCTGTCAAACCTCAGCATGAGTTAATTTTACTGATTTCTTCATTCATTTTCGGCTGCCCTGGGTCTCTGGTTGCAGAGAGCAGGGGCTTCTCTCTAGCTGGGGTGTGCCGGCTGCTCACTGCGATGCCCCTCTCGTGGAGCACAGGCCCTAAGTGTACAGGCTTAGCTGTCCTTCAGCATGTGGCATCCATCTTCCTGCAACAGGGGTCGAACCCGTGTCCACTGCATTGGCAGGTGGACTCCCAACCACTGGACCACCAGGGCAGTCCTGAAATAGTTTATTTTTAAATAGAGTTTATTTTTAGAGCAGTTTAGATTCACAGCAAAACTAAGTAGAAAGTGCAGAGGGTTTCCATATACCAACCCCAACCTCCCCCCGCCGCCTAATCCCCACACATGCACAGCCACCCCCCATCAGCCTCCTCCGCCAGAGTGGTGTGTCTGTTGAACATTGATGAACCTGTATTGATACATCATTGTCACCCAAAGTCCACAGTTGACATGAAGGTTCAGTCTTGGTGGAGTACATTCAATGGATTTAGACAAGCTATCATGCCATATATCCACCATTGTAATATCACATGTTGCCCTAAAAATCTTCTTCTCTGCCTACTCATTCTCCTTCGCTAACCCCTGGTAACCACTGATCTTCTTCCTGTCTCCATTGCTTTATCTTTTCCATAGTCCTATAGTTGGGAATATACAGTATGGAGTCTTTTCAGATTGGCTCCCTTCACATGCTGATATGCATTTAAGGTTCTTCCTTGTATGCTCATCGCTTGAGAGTTCGTGTCTTTAAAAAAAAACAAAACACTGAATAATGTTTCCTTGTTTAGATGTACCACAGTTTATTCACACCTTTACCTACTGAAGGACATCTTGGCTGCCTTCAAGTTTTGGCAGTTATGAACAAAGCTGTTCTAAAAGTTCAGGTGCATACTTTTCTGTAAGTTATTCTGGTGTTATTTAGTCACTAAGTCGTGTCTGACTCTCTGTGACCCCATGGACTGTAACCCACCAGGCTCCTCTGTCCATGGAATTTCCCAGGCGAGAATACTGGAGTGGGCTGCCATTTCCTTCTCCAGGGGATCTTCCTGACCCAGGGACTGAACCTGCGCTGGCAGGGGCAGGGGTTCTTTACCACTGAACCACCAGGGAAACCCCTTTCAACTCCTTCAGGTCAGTGTAAAAACCATGATTGCTATAAACGTTTCGTTAGCTTTGTAAGAAACCACCAAACTGCCTTTCACAGGGGCTATATCATTTTGCATTCTTACCAGCATTGACAGTTCATGTTACTCCACAGCCTGATCAGCATTTCACATTGATCAGATTTTATATCTTCAGCATTCTAATGGATGCATGTATGTCATTGTTTTAATTAGCAATTTCCTAATGGCATATGATATGGAGCATATTTTCATGGACTTATTTGACACCATCTACTTTGGTGTCTGCTAAAGTCTTTCACCCATTTTTAATCAGCTTATTTTTTATATTGTTGAGTTTTAAGAGTTATTTTTATATTTTGATTAACTGTTCTATATCAAACGTGTCTTTTGCAGATATTTTCTCCGAGGCTTCTCTTCTCATTCTCTTGACATAGTCTTTTGCAGAGTAGATGCTTTTCATCTCATTGAAGCCCAGCATATCAATTACTCCTTTCATGGGTTGTGGCTTTGGTGTTCCATCTAAAAAGTCATCTAACCTATTTTATCTTCTAGGAGTTTTGTGGTTTTGCATTTTACATTCAGGTCTAGGTTTCATTCTTATAAACTTTTAAATTGAAGAACAATATCCAAACAGAGTTTGAAAATCCTAAGTATACCATGTGATAAATTATCTCAACGTCGACATTTCTGTAACTATTACACAGGTTAAGAAATAGAACCAGTACCCCCAGAAACCCTTCTTAATCATTCCTCTCTTTTACTATTTTGACTTTTAAAATCATGCAGCAGTGTTGCTCATTTTTGAACCTTAAGTAAATGAAATCACAAAGTATATGCTACTTTATGTCTGTTTTCTTTTGCTTGATATTATATTTCAGAGATGAATTCATGTTGTATTTTGCTGTTTAATACATTTTTATGGCTGCATAGTATTCCATTGCATGATTATACCACTATTCAATCTATTGGTAATGAACATTTGGGATGTTACCGTTTACAACTATTATATGTAATGCTACCATGAACTTTCATGTACATTTCTTTTGATTCACATATGGGCACATTCCTGTTGGGCGTTTACCTGTGAATAGATAAGTAATGTCACCATATTTCCAATTTGTGCCTAATGGCAACCCACTCCAGTATTCTTGCCTGGAGAATCCCAGGGATGCGGGAGCCTGGTGGGCTGCCGTCTATGGGGTCACACAGAGTCGGACACGACTGAAGTGACTTAGCAGCAGCAGCAGCATCCCAGTATATGCCTAGTCTTCCAGTGAAAGTCGCTCAGTCATGTCCAACTCTTTGCGAGCCCATGGACTATACCATCCGTGGAATTCTCCAGGCCAGAATACTGGAGTAGGTAGCTGTTCCCTTCTCCAAGTCTTCCAGAGTAATAACTAATTATGTTCTCTTTCCTTCTAAGAATCATCCCAGTTTGGGCAATAAAAAATATGTCTTTTGATGAGTAGAAGTTTAATGTAGTCTAAGAAATCTTTCCCTACCCCAAGGTCATGAAGATAGTCTCCTACATTATCTTTTAAAGCCCTTACTATTTTATCTTTTATATTTATTCTTTATGTTAACCCGGATGAAATAATCTTTCACATTTACTATATCTGATACTCTCTATTCACTCAACAGTCATGTTTCCTTCTGTTATCATCTCTTTAATCCTGACATAGTTATGTTAGCATTTCTTAGACTGCAGGTCTGTGGGCAATGAATTGTCTTAATTTTCCTTTGTTCAGAAATGTCTTAACTTTAACATTGTTGCTCTCTGTCCACAGTGTCTCATGAAAATACAGTGGACTTTTGAGTCATTGTCCCACTGTGTATAACGTGTTGTTTTTCTCTGGCTACTTTCTTCTTAGGGTTTCAGCAGATTGTTGATACAGAGTAACTTTCTTCACCTCTATCTCATTTGTGATTTTGACTTATTAAACTTGTAAACATATGGCTTTCAGAAAACATGGACAATGTTATTGTATTTTTTCTAAATATTTTAATCTCCCATTCTTTATCTCTTTTCTCTACCTGGAACTCTCATGATCAGTATGTTAGACCTTTCTGATATTGCCCATAGATCCATAGGTCTCTATTTATTTTTTTCAGTCTTTTTCTCTTTTATTCAGATTGGATAACTTCTATTGATGTACTTTCATGTTCATGAACTTTCTTCTGAAATTTTTCTTCTGATATTAATCCCATCTAGTGAATACTTCTGATATTCTATTTTCAGTTCTAATATTTTCACTTGTTCTTTTTTACCTTTTTTATTTTGGGCTGAGATATCTTCTCTTTTCACTTATGTGCATATTTTTCCTTACCTCATTCGGTATAATTATAATAGCAGCTTTAAAGTCTTGTCTGATAATTTCGATATCTGGGTTATCTCTGGGTTTCCACTGTTTATATCATGGACATTGAGAATGATATGTTGAGGAGACTCTGAATTCTGTTTTAGTCTGAAGAATGTTGATTTTTTGGTTTATTTTTGCAGGCAGTTTAATTTGATTAGACTCAAAGTGTGACTACTTTGTCCTCTAAAGTGTGTAGAAGCTCAAATCTCAATTAAGCTTTTTTATCTTTAGCTGGACTCCTTGGCGTTTTCCCTGTTCTTCTGTGCTTCAGGAGTCAGCCAGAGCTTTGGGAAGAGTTTAGAATCCCCCCTTTCTGGTCCCCTCTTGCTGAAATTCCCCTGTTGCTGCCTAGCAACACTCACTGCCTCAAGCTCCATCTTCTAGTCCCTTAGACAAGATTGGTGATCAGCTCTTTGTCAGAGTTCTATCCTCTTATTATTTCCCTACTCATTTTATTCTCCTGTTGTCACGTATCTTAACACTCTATATTTTTAAATTCAAGAAGACGTTGTCATTGTTATCTAAACACAAAATTAATTTGGACTTACTCACACATATATCTTTTCTTTATTTTTTCCAATCTGTGAGCTTCCATCTGAGATCATTTGTCTTTGAATGACTAAAGGTCTCCTATTAGTATTTCCTCTACTGAAAAATTTTCTCAGTTTTTGTTTGTCTGAAACATCTATTTTGTTATTATTTTTGTAGAATTATAGGTTGTCGTGTATTTTATTTCAGCACTTTGAAGATATCATTTCATTGTATTCCACCTCGCATTATTTCTGTTGAGAAGTTTGCTGTCAGTCTTGACTATTGCTCTGCTAAAGCAATGTGTCTTTTTCTCTGGCTATTTTTAAACATTTTCCCTTTGCATTTTGCTTTCAACAATTCTTTCATAGTGTGAGTATATGTGATTTTCTTTGTATTTTTTCTTCTGAGGGTTCATAGTGCTGCTTGATTTTGTGATTTGATTCAGTTCTTCAGTACTGAAAAATTCTCAGCCATTTCCTCTTCAAATATCATTTCTGCCCCATTCTCTTTCCAGCCCTACCTGGGTTGAAATTACATACATGTGACATCTTTTCTCTGTGTTTCAGATGGCTCATATATTCCACACAGTTTTCCATCCTTTATTCTCTCTGTACCTTAACCTGGATCTTGCCTTCTGAGATTTATTTTAATTCTTTCTCCATTGTGTCTCATATTCTTATAAACCCACCCATTTGTGACTATTTTTAACTATTGTATTTTTTAGTACATTAATGAAAAATGACGTTTTCCATTTCTTTTTTGAATAATTTTTAGTTCTTTACCAAAATTTTACATCTTGTCTTTTTATTCTTTGAACATATTAACCATGGTTATCTTAAAGTCTGTGTATGATAACTCCATTATCTGGATTTTCTATGTGTATACTTAATTATTGTCTCCCTTTAGTCAACCTTATTTTCATTGTAACCCAGTTATTTTTTATTGTATGTTGAACATTATATTTGAGCAGTTTTAGACATAAATTGAGACTCTAGATGATGGCATATTCCTTTAGACAGAATATTCTTTTGCTTTTAGATTGCAGCTGGACAAGGGAGAGATGATAATACTTCAGTCAGTGATAGAGAGGATTCAAAGAAAGATTTCATTCCATATGAAGGCTATTCTGTTTCCAGGTCAACCCTATTTTTGTAGGTTGTAGCTCACTGAAATGTCATAGGTTGCAGCTCAACTGAAAACCTAAGGTGGTTACCAAGATCCTTACTCCCTCGTGGGCCCCAAACTTCCAATTTTGTCCCTCCACTTCTGTGAGATGTACAGAAGCTCTGCTCAGCTTGTCATCTGCTACTTTTGAGTTGTCAATGGCCTTGAGAGGATGTGGGCACCAAAAGCCATGTTCTCGCTTCTCACCTTTCTTTCTCTCCCATATCTTGACCCGACAACGTCTCACTGCCTTGTGATCACACTAATACTTTCTAATGGATTTTTTAAAAAAATATTCTTCCCCAATTTTCTAGTTATTCTTATAAAAGGGTTGATTCAAAAACAACTGTGGTTCACAGAGGATAAAATAGGTTGCTCAGGGACATACAGGCCCTGGAAGTGAGACTGTCCTTGAAACATTTTAAAATAGGAGACACAAGACCAAAGAAATCTGGGGTTTCAAGCAGCCTACATCTCCAACCATCATCAATAGGGTATGTCTGTGGGTAAGTATTAGAAGCTATGTGTTTACCTGTCATGTTATAAAACTGGTTACCCAGGACAATAGTGTGTCTGTCCATGATCACACAGCTTGTTAATGTATAAGTTGGGACAGAATATAGATCTTTGATCTTCAATCAGTTTTCTCCTACTGCATCTTGATGCCTTCTATTATTTTTTATTATTACTCAAGGACCCAGACCTCTGTCTCTGCTTTAGTAAGACATCATAGTGGTCCAGGAAGATCCTTCTAGTTTATGGAAGTTGTCCTTGATTTACCTAACCATATACAAGAGTCTAGAGAAGGAAATGGCAACTCACTCCAGTATTCTTGCCTGGAAAATCCCATGGACAGAGGGGCCTGGTAGGCCACAGTCCATGAGGTTGCCAAAAATTTGGACATGAGTTGCCAGGAGAAATATCAATAACCTCAGATATGCTGATGACACCACCCTTATGGCAGAAAGTGAGGAGGAGCTAAAAAGCCTCTTGATGAAAGTGAAGGAGGAGAGCAAAAAAGTTGGCTTAAAGCTCAACATTCAGAAAACGAAGATCATGGCATCCGGTCCCATCACTTCATGGGAAATAGATGGGGAAACAGTGGAAACAGTGTCAGACTTTGTTTTTTTGGGCTCCAAAATCACTGCAGATGGTGACTGCAGCCATGAAATTAGAAGACGCTTGCTCCTTGGAAGAAAAGTTATGACCAACCTGGATAGTATATTCAAAAGCAGAGACATTACTTTGCCAACTAAGGTCCGCCTAGTCAGGGCTATGGTTTTTCCTGTGGTCATGTATGGATGTGAAAGTTGGACTGTGAAGAAAGCTGAGTGCCGAAGAATCGATGCTTTTGAACTGTGGTGTTGGAGAAGACTC
>SJYX01009901.1:42043-69695 GCA_006410675.1 Oreotragus oreotragus
AAAGACTCTGATGCTGGGAGGGATTGGGGGCAGGAGGAGAAGGGGACGACCGAGGATGAGATGGCTGGATGGCATCACGGACTCGATGGACGTGACTCTGAGTGAACTCCGGGAGATGGTGATGGATAGGGAGGCCTGGCGTGCTGCAATTCATGGGGTCGCACAGAGTCGGACATGACTGAGCGACTGAACTAGCAACATACAAGAGTGATCTCTTACCCCTTCCTTTACTCTCCCTCACTGCTTTAGTCTCTCACATTGCCACTTTTATCTTGTCTTTGACTAACAGGTAAGTCCACACGGAAAGACACATCTTCTAATAGAGGGGCGACAGAGACTGCTTAATTAGTTTGGTCTCCTTTCATGGCTAAATATATTATGTTAGATTCTGAAGGAGGCTTTGGAGAATAAGATATAGAGGAAAATGATAAAATGAGGCATTTGAGGAATTTGTAAACTCTTGATTAGCCTCTTTATTTAAAAATAACTCACAATCTCAGAATTTCTAACAAAGGCTATTAACTTTTCTGGTTTAGCTGCCCTTCTGTCGAGCACATGGTATATATTTACAGGTCCTTATGTTAAATTATAAGCAGAATTGTGAGGTAGGGAATAGGAGATAAAGTTAACCACAAGTTAATGTATTCCACCATCTTCTCTTTAAAAGGCTTGCAAATGTGGTATTCTGTGCTTCTGTTTTTGACGAGAGAGCATTTTGGTGGTTACCATGAAACAGTGGGGGCAGAGTGGAAGTATCATTAGCCTGGCAACTTGAAGACTTTGATTTTATTCCACTGTGACATCTTATTTGAGTACAACCTTGAATATAGCAGTACCCTCTTAGGCCTTACTTGGTGATCTGTAAAATGAAAGGGTTAAAGAAGATGACCCCTTGGAAGCATTCCAGTTCCCAAATTGTTGGAAATCATCCTTCACCATGAGGTCAATGCCTTGAAGACTTGGTTGTAATGATGAAAGTGAAAATGTAAAGCAGTCCTTGGTTTTCTGTGGTACTGGGGGGAAGAAAGGTAGTAAAGTTACCTGATAGAGAAGTTGACATTTGTGTTTCCATGTAAGTATGTCAGATATTTTAGGACATACATTTTGATGCAAGATAAAAAAAGAGCTTATGTTATGATGATCCAGTTTATTAAGTTAGATTACAAAAGTTTGGTTTCTGGCTTACTGTGGGGATTAGTAAGGATTTTTCCAAAAGAATGAATGGGAGATCAGCATAATAATATGTATCATTTAACAACTGCCTGATGTGCCAAGCCCTGGAGGTACATCCATGAATAATACACAGCCAGCATCAGCCCTCCCCAAGGGGCATGTCTTATTACCCATTATTACACATGGGGAAAAGGAATTCCAGATTTGGTTTTACATTCAAAACCGAATCAACATTGGCAGCTTTTGCTCTCCAGCAGCCTGCATTTTGTGCCAAGGAGCAGAGTAATCTTCCATTTACCAAGGGCTTTTTCAGCTTTTTAATGATGTATTAAATTAAACACCCACTCACCAAATATCTGTGAGTCTTGGTTGTGGCAGATGGGTTTGGGTGTTGGGTGCTGGATGCATCCTGTTACAACTCATCATTTACTGTTTCTCTGATTGGTTGGATGGAGTTGCCATTTGTCTCCTAGGGTCCTCTTGCCCCCAACAGTTTGTGGTGATGGTGACAAAATTATTACATGATAAATACAGGCATACCTCTGAGATATCGTGAATTCCTGTCCAGATCACTGCAATAAAGCAAATACCGCAATAACGGGAATCACTCGAATTTGTTTCTTTCCCAGTGCCTATTAAAGTTATGATTACTATAGTCTGTTAAGTGTGCAATAGCATTATGACTTCAAAAACAAAATACATAACTTATTCAAAAATACTTTATTGCTAAAAATAATAAGTAGTAATCATTATCTGACAATGCACAGGGTTGGCACAAACCTTCAATTTGTAAAAAAATGAAGCAAATCAGTATCTGAGAAGCACAGTAAAGTGAAATGCAGTAAAATGAGGTATGCCTGTCTTGTGGTAGATATATAAGCAGAAGAAAGGGAACAGCAATTTAAAGAGTCTTAAATACATTCCAGGGTTCTGATCATGTAAGGTACCCACACCCTCGGGAAGGCGCCAGTGGTAAAGAACCCACCTGCTAATGCAGGAGACATAAGAGACACAGGTTCAATTCCTGGGTTGGGAAGATCCCGTAGAGGAGGGCACGGCAACCCACTCCAGTGTTCTTGCCTGGAGAATCCTCTGGACAGAGGAGCCTGGAGGGCTATACAGTGCATGTGGTCTCAAGAGCTGGCCATGACTTAGCGACTAAACCACCCCCAGGATATTTATAGTAATTAATATATTGATTGGCTTAGAGGAGATGACGCTTTTTTAATAGTGACTTCCCATCCAGGAAGGCATATATCATTCCATTTATTTCAGTCTTCTTTGATGACGCTCAGGTAGTCTGATATGTGAGAGCATAGGTTCTGAAGTCAAGGAGTTCAAGTTCAAATCCAAATTGAGCCATGTATTAACTTGCATGGTAATGAGCAATTGTTTTTCCCAGTGACTGTAATATCTTGGGTGGTCAGCAGTTGTTGAATAAATGCTTCTTTTGCCAGCCAGGGAGAATTAAAGATGAGAGAGGGGCAGAGGGTGAAGCAGTGAGAAGAGAGAGAGAGAACTGCCTTTTCTTAGCATTCCTAGCAAAATCCCATGATAGAACTCTGATTGGACCAGACTAAGTCACTTGACCACCTCTAACCAGTCACCATAGCCAAGGAAGCCGAATGCTTAGCCATATTCATATAAATCCACATTTTTTTTTTAGAACTACTTAGCTCCCCAAACAGGAGTCAGTGGCCCCTGGGAAGAAAGAAGGAGGGAGCGGAAGTGGATGTTGGAAAGGCTGTCAAAAGAAACTTTAAAAAGGAACGTTGGACTTGATCAAAATGCCATCTAGGCATCTCTTGCGATGACCATGTATTGATTCTATCTTCCTGGTGATGGTGGGTTACATAAATCGATACCCTAATAGTAAGGGTGCTTCCCAGGTGACACTAATGGTAAAGAACCTGCCCACCAGGGCAGGAGACGCAAGACATGCGAGTTCGATCTCTGGGTCGGGAAGATCCCCTGGAGGGGAGGGCGTGGCAACGCACTCCAGTATTCTTGCCTAGAGAATCCCATGGACAGAGGAGCCTGGTGGGCTACAGTCTATAGGATCGCAAAGAGTCAGACACGACTGAAGCGACCTAGCACAGCACAGTGTTAGGGTAGGACAAAACCCGCTTCGCTGTGCCCTGCGGGAGAACCAGAGGTTCTGCGAGAGCCCGCTTGTTTGCCTTTTGCTTCTCTTTGTCCGTCTTTGGCACTGCTGTGGGCATCTCTGTCTCCTTGGCCCTCTGACACTGGTGTCCTCAGAGTTCTGTCTCTGGCCTCCTGCTCTGAGTGGTCACATGGAAGCTCTCCTCTGAGATTCCTACGCGTGTATACCACGGCCTGACCAGCTGCATGGCCCAGAGACAGCTCCAGCTCCAGCTCCCCAAGCCCAGCACAGAACTATCAGCCCTCAAAGCCTGCTTAGCGTCTTGTATTCTTGACAGCTCCAGTCAGTCACTCACACCAAAGTCCTTGAACTTCCTCTCTTGACCCTCCCTGACACACACATGTCTCAGCTGATTTTTCAGTCTGTCTTAGCCTTGCCTCCATCCCCTTCTGTCCCCCACCCTGCCCCTAGTTCAGGCGCCCATCCACCTTGTCTGCACGAGTCGCTCTCAGACTTTAGCGAGCATCACAGTCACCCGGAGAGCTGGTCAGTGCACGCATTGCTGGGCCCACCCCCAGAGTTTCTGACTCAGCAGGTCTGGAGTGGCCTGAGGGGGTCCATTTCTAGTAAGTCCAGGTGAGGCTGCTGCTGGTGGTTCAGGAACCACACTTTGAGAACCACAGGGCTGGATCAATGCAGCAGCTGCTTTCTGGTTTCCGGTCCTCTAGCCTTGAAGCTCTTACTCTATCCACACTTCAGCCAGAAAAAAACTAATGCTAATTTCTCAGTCCTGTCCACCAGGTCTTTGTGATCCCATGGACTGTAGCCCGCCAGGCTTCTCTGTCTATGGAATTCTCCAGGCAAAAGTACTGGAGTGGGTAGCCATTCCCTTCTCCAGGGGATCTCCCCAACCCAGGGATCGAACCTGGGTCGCCTGCATTACAGGCAGATTCTTCACCATCTGAGCCACGAGGGAAGCAGCTAGATACTAATCCAACAGCGCTACCCAAAGGGGTCGTAAGTCCAAGCCACCATGGCAAGGCTGTGAGCTGACTCCTTCCTCCCCGGTCAGACTTACCATCCCCACCCACAGACCCACAGTGCCTGTGGTTGCCCATGGGAAGTCTGTTCTTTGCCATTCCTTTGGTCCTCCATAGGCCTGAAATGCCCCTTCCAAGGTTTTCACCCATCTCATCCTCACGCCACCTTTTTCACTGAGCTCTCCTGTGATTTCCTGGAATTCTGCCTGAATTCCCAGCAGGAGGTTAATGCATCTTGCCTGAGTTCCCATGGCACCCCACAGGTGCCTCTGGCTTATTTCTTATCACCGTTATTGAATTGTTTGCCGAGTGCTGTGCTCTCAGATGAAGGTACTTCATGAGTACGGAGAGGTGAGAGCCCCAGGGCAGAAGGCGCAAGTGGGCAGAGCTTCAGAGCAAGAACAAGAAGGGAGCCTTGCGCTTCCTTTCCTCCGTCAGACAGGAGTGTGTCCTTCAGCCTGGTCTCCAGCCAAGAGAAGAGGAAGATATGTGGGAGTCCAAGATAGGCTGTGAGTTCAAACCACCTTTTTAAAGAAAGGTATTTTGGTTGAGTAGAAAATGGTCTTTGGAGACTTATCTTTTGCTGTGCTTGGGAGTTTTCTGGTTTTTCCTCCCCAAGAGAACACATTCATTTTCTGCCCATTTCCCACTCTGGGTTTCTGGGAGGATGAGGAGGAGAGTGCTGCCCTGGACGCCCTTCCTCAGCTCACCCACATGCCCATAAAGAGATCACCCCCACCCTCACAGTGTTCCCCTGACATCCTCTCTCAATCTTATAAAGCACTGCTTTTTAAAAAGAAGTAAGGTTGTGGGTGTTGGCATCTTGACTGCTGATGGAAGCCAGTGTGGACCCATAGGGACCTGCCCCTGCCCTAGACGTGTGTACCTTCATTAGTTAAAGGGAGGAGCGAAGGGCTGGGGGTGGAGGCTGGGGGCGTTTTCAGGATTTGCTCTGCTGAACTTGGGGTCAACTGTCCGTATGCTGAGCTCCTAAAAATGTTGAGTTTCTCATCGTATAGTGCTTTACCTAGGATGTGAACTGTGCATATGATGAATAGCTATTTGGAAGTCATTGTTTTTTGCCAACAAAGTAATTTCTTTCTGAACAAAAGTAGACATTTTGTGGGTGGCGTCTCATGAGTTTGTTACCTTTAAGTGGGATTTGTTGATGTGGGATAAGTTTTTAAATGGGAGTCAGCACTCCACGCGGAGAAGGCAATGGCACCCACTCCAGTACTCTTGCCTGGAGAATCCCAGGGATGGCGGAGCCTGGTGGGCTGCCGTCTATGGGGTAGCACAGAGTCGGACACGACTGAAGCGACTTAGCAGCAGCAGCAGCACTCCACGTGGATCTGTTACCCCCAACAACCATGCAGCCCATGGACTGAGGGTCTGACTGCGACGGTTCATCCAGCATGAGGGGCCCCGACACACCAGAGTCAGGAGAATGGGCATGATTTAGTTCTGGTGTGGTGCCAGAGGTGGCTGAAAATCCAGTTTTGTTTCATGGGCCCCGGGGGGGCCTAGTGTGAGAGTCTCCTGGAGCCAAGCAGGGAGGTTCCTGGTTCTTTAAGGTGGTTCTAGCTTTTCAGTGATGAAACTGAGGACAGAGGCGGCCTGCATAATTGAAATCCACAGGATATCTCCGAAACGCATATTTAGCAGATGGTTTCTGTTTTCTTGCCGTCAAATCTATTTACCAGAACCGCTGACCACGTAGCAGAACTGACTGATTTGAATTCCGTCCCTGCCCAGTTTCCCCCACCTTCATTTAATGTTAAGGAGAAGGCATATGGCAGAATGGAAGGGCCTCAGAAAGGCTTGGGTTTTTCCACAGTCCGAGTAATTGCCTTCTGAACAATCAAAGATCAACGGTCTCTGCTCGTCCTCTGTTACACATGTGATTTTAAATGCTTGAAGTCATCTGGCTGTTTCTATTATCGGTAATATCTCTAATAAAAGGAAGGAAGTTGGTTGAGGGATGTCACGTTTTGTGGTGGCCTTAAAATTCCTCTGTTCTCTGAGTCAGGCCCTGAGTTTGACCTTTGGAATCTGGGAATGGTGTTATGTTGACACACAGGCTGGGCCTGTGATGCTGCAGCTGAATTGCTAGCTTAATAAAAAGTCTGGTGCCTTGATTCTTGCACGGCATGTATGATGCAAAGCCTTTTGATGTAAACATGATATTGAAGTGTAATTAGGATTTTTTCCCTCTAAGCCCAATTCTCTCTAAGGCTTCATTGTGCTATGCTAGCCTCCTTCCTGTCCTCACCATTTCATGAATTGTATTCTAAGACCTTTCTCTACACACCCCACCCAGCTTTTAATGCATACTCTGTTTCAAACTGAGTTCTGATGGCTGTAGATCAAATGACTCCATTGTTTAACTAATTTCTCTCTTTCATCTGATATTTCTGGGGAGTGCACTGGTTTCTCCATCAGACTATGCTGGCCATATTTTCCATGGGTTGTATCTCTTAGCATTTGGGATGCCTTCTGCCTGTAGTTTTAAGTTTCTCTGAAGCACCGTTCCAGTGCTAGCCAGAGGGTGGTTCTGTCCTTTGTCACTGCGGTGTTTTCCAGGCATGGTGGGATGGTGTCCTCCTCTCTCCCCTTGCCAGGAAGGCTCACTGAGTGTAGTAGCAATTCTTCTTAAGAGGAGCCTTGTCCGGAGCAGGGACAGTGGAGAATGGACAGGGCGGGGATGGGGGTGGCGGAGTCGTAAGACCCAGGGCTGGGGAGCCCATCGCTGCATCTAGATATAATTGAACATGTAAATATGACCATAACCTTCCTTCCACAAAAGGCGGGTATGGGTGTTAGTCTCAAACCCAGCCCTCAGGTGAGCTGAGGGACCTGACTGGAGCTTGCATTTCTCTAGCTTTAAGGAAACGAGATTGCTGTGGCTGTTACAGGGGATGATGTCCATCGCGAGTGGGCCCTCAATTCCCTCTTGTCTTACTGCGGCCTGGAGCAGTTATTTACCTTGAGCATGGTCCCCCGAGTTCCAGTCCCATTTCCTAGCATTGCATTTTATCAAGTTTCAGGAAAACTCTATCCATATTCTGAGGAATTTTAAATACAGCATCTTATTTTCCCAAATAAAGACTTTACTAGGGGGAAAAAGTATATGTGTTCTTATTTGCATAGTGACTACTTGCTCAGTTAACCCCAAAACATGCTTTTCCCATAAAATTAAATGTATTTAAATTTTATTTTTTTGTATTTAAGGTAGCAACAAACCAGAAAGTATAATTCAGTAAACACCTATGTACTCAATATTCACTGCTTAAAAAAAAAAAAGAATGACGAATAATACTTGAAGTCCCTGAATATACCCCTTCTTCATTAGCAGGGCCACTTTTCAACTGGGAATTTAGAAGCATTTCTTTGTCCTTACGCTCTGAAGCTTATACTCAGTATTGTTTAAAATATTTTGAAACCTTAAGCAGGATTCTGTGGTCTATATTCTTCTATGACATTTTTTTACTTGATATTTGTGAGATCCCTTCATTTTGAATGGGTCGCTTTAGCTGTTTCATTTTCACTGTCATATAATGTCCAGTGTATGAGTATTTCTCAACAGAAGTTTTTTGGTGATGGATGTTAATGAATGTGGATTAGGCTGTTTGCAAAAACTGGTTCTAAATCTGCTCCAAATGTTCTTACAAGTGTCCCTCATCATGTAGTAGGTGGGTGATAGGTCACATGCTAGCTTCACCTTTTCTAGAAATCTCCAGAATGTTTTGCAGAGTGGCTGGACTGTTTTGCTCTCCTGGCTACAATGTTGGAGCTCCCGTGGGTCTCCTTCTTGCCATTGCTCGACAGGGTTTGGCTTCTTAATCCTACCATTCCGTTGATCAAAACAACAGCTGATTGTGACATGGTTATCTCATTGTAATTCGAATTTTTTGTTTTCCTAATTACTAAATGTTGAGCATCTCTTCATACTTGTATTTCCTGTTTTGCGCCTTTCTGTTTCAAATCTTTTGCCCAACTTTCTTTCTGTTTGTGTTTTTATTGTTTTTAAGGATTTTGTTATGTTCCGGTTACTGATACTTGTTGGTTTCGTATATTGTAGATGTCCTTCCTCAAACTGCTGCTGCTGCTGCTAAGTTGCTTCAGTGGTGTCCGACTCTGTGCAACCCCATGGACAGAGGAGCCTGGTGGGCTGCAGTCCATGGGGTCACTACGAGTTGGGCACGACTGAGCGACTTCACTTTCACTTTTCACTTTCCTGCATTGGGGAAGGAAATGGCAACCCACTCCAGTGTTCTTGCCTGGAGAACTCCAGGGACGGAGGAGCCTGGTGGGGTGCCGTCCATGGGGTCGCACAGAGTCGGACACGACTGAAGCGACTTCTCAAACTAGCACCTATCTTTTTTCTGTTTTATTAAAGNCTTTCACTTTTCACTTTCCTGCATTGGGGAAGGAAATGGCAACCCACTCCAGTGTTCTTGCCTGGAGAACTCCAGGGACGGAGGAGCCTGGTGGGGTGCCGTCCATGGGGTCGCACAGAGTCGGACACGACTGAAGCGACTTCTCAAACTAGCACCTATCTTTTTTCTGTTTTATTAAAGTGTTTTTTGCTTTTACTTTTGGTGAATAGGAGGTTTCAATCTTAAAGCCAGATGGATCTTTTCTTTTATGGCTGTATATTTTGATAGTAGACATTTATATGTCTGTATTTTTGTGATAAAACCTTACACTGCCAAATTAATATTCCAAACAGCAGAGCATGAAGTACAAAGTTGGTAGATCTGTCACTGACTGTGAGTATCTCATGACTATGAGTAATCTCCCATATATATAGTGTGTGTGTGTGTGTGTAACAAAAAAAGACTATGACTTTTTTAATTTTGATTCTAATTTAGGGATCCTGTTGGTGTTTAGTCACTAAGTCGTGTCCGACCGTTTACAGCCCTGTGGGCTGTAGCCCACCAGGATCCCCCATCCGTGGGATTTCCCAGGCAAGAATACTGCAGTGGGCTGCCATTTCCTTCTCCAGGGGATCTTCCTGACCCAGGGATCGAACCTGCATCTGCTGCTTGACAGGTGGATTCTTTACCACTGAGCCACCAGGGATGTCCAGGGATACTATTAGGGTGGCAGAATCATCAANCAGGCAAGAATACTGCAGTGGGCTGCCATTTCCTTCTCCAGGGGATCTTCCTGACCCAGGGATCGAACCTGCATCTGCTGCTTGACAGGTGGATTCTTTACCACTGAGCCACCAGGGATGTCCAGGGATACTATTAGGGTGGCAGAATCATCAAATGTGAAGGACTGTATCTTCCTCTTACCTAAGTGGTCATCTTGTATTTTTGGAGTGGGTTATCTGGAAAAAACCCTGTGGGTGTCTGGGTTCAAGCATGATGGCTGAGTCCAGGTAGACTGTGGTGCCTTCCACCAGCTAAGTACTCCGTTGATATCTGTTGCATAATGAATATGTAAGAGCATCTGAAGTTAACAACAGATGTGTCTGCTTGGAAGAATAGACTAGTGGTTCTCAAATCTGGTTGCCATTGAGATTAATGCACAGGCCCCATCCGTGCATGGGGAGATGCTAAGTCTCTTGGTTTGAAGTAGGATCCAGGCACTAACATATTTTAAAAGTTCTTTAGAAACTTCTACTAGAAAGTCCAGGTTGAGAACTTCAGGTCAGAGAATTGGAGGCAGGAAGGGCAAGGGAGACCACCTACTGGACTCAGAAAGGTCCACAAGGCAGTGGAACGTGGCTCGAATCAAAGCACGGTGAGGCTGGAGGTCGGTGTGAGGTCAGGCTGATCATCGGGGTCTGTGGCTGAAGAGAGACAGAAGGAGCAAAGAAGCATTCTGGATGTCTGGAGGACAGTGGGCCAGGGCAGGGAGGTGGGACAAGCCAGGGGTTCCCAGGCTGGGGCAGGGCTGGGCCTGGGACCCTGCCGTCCGGGTGCCTTTCTGGCCAGAAGCACGAGGGCAGGCCTTGGTTCGTTTAAAAGGCACGAGTCAAATACAACCTTTGGCTTCCCATGGGTCAGAGGAGTAAAGAAGGACGTCTGGCCTGGGAGTGGAGTGAAGACAGGGCTTCCCTTTGAGTTCAGTCGCTCAGATGTATCAGACTCTTTGCGACCCCATGGACTGCAGCACACCAGGCCTCCCTGTCCATCGCCAACTCCCTGAATTTTCTCAAACTCATGTCCATCCTGTAGGTGATCCCATCCAACCATCTCATCCTCTATTGTCCCCTTCTCCTGCCTTCAGTCTCTCCCAGCATCAGGGTCTTTTCCAGTGAGTCAGCTCTTCGCATCAGGTGGCCAAAGAACTGGAGCTTCAGCTTCAGCATCAGTCCTTCCAATGAATATTCAGGGTTGACTTCCTTTAGGATGGACTGGTTGGATCGCCTTGCAGTCCAAGGGACTCTCAAGAGTCTTCTCCAACAGCACAGTTCAAAAGCATCAACTCTTTGGTGCTCAGCTTTCTTTATAGTCCAACTCTCACATTCATACATGACTACTGGAAAAATCATAGCTTTGACTAGATGGACTTTCGTTGGCAAAGTAACGTCTCTACTTTTTAATATGCTGTCTAGGTTGGTCATAACTTTTCTTCCAAGGAGTAAGCGTCTTTTAATTTCATGTCTGTAGTCTGCAGTGATTTTGGAGCTCAAAAAAAATAAATAAAGGGGACCCCTTTAGAGATGTAAATACAGAATTGATTAAGGGCATGGAAAAATAAAAATGATCTTTACATACTTCTTACCTAAAAAAAAAAAAAAATGATCTTTACAATGAAGCCCCCTTTTTGTGAAATGAAGTTGGTTTGGCCCTGAGCTATGTGTGTGTATACACCTGTGCATGAACACTCAGTCCTGTAGGTGGCGGGGAGGATGGGCTTCCCAAGGAGTTGTTGAAGTGGGGAGGATTCAGGCTCTGAGCTTGTTTTGGAAGACAGAAGCTATGGGAAGATCCGTACCCGCCCCAGATGGACACACAACACACCGCTTTTGCTTCTTCATCCTGGTGGCAGCCCTGTTAGCAGCAGCTCAGGCTCCTAGGGTGTGAGCAGGGAATCGCCAGGTGCTGGCTCCAGCTGCAAAACTGGAACAGAGTCCAGAAACCCATAAGAGAAATATGGGGAGCGCAGTCAGAACTGAGGCTTTACAATTTGGAGCACAATCAAAGAGCAGCACCCTGGGAGTCGGGAAAAATGGAGTCTCAGTCCTGACTCCGTTACTTCAAATCTACGTGATCTGAGGCAGTGTAGGTCAGGTCCACTTATTTATTGAGCACCAGCCTTGACTGAGCACTTTCTAGCTGCTGGGGACAAAACTGTGGGAAAAAACAACGTCTGTGTCCCTCAAGACACTCACAACCTTTCCCAGGAGAAAGATACTTAAACGAGTAGTAAGATTAGTGCCCTGAAGCACGGGAGGAGCTGAGCAGAGAGTGTTGAGTCCTGCAGGGGTGCAGCTGGGCCTCCACGGCCTCCCGGGAGTGGGGGGCACGTGAGCGGCCCCTGAGCAGGCTTCAGCGGAGCAGATGTGGGAAGAAGGCCTTTCCAGCTCAACCATTTGGCCTGAATTTTCTCCTCCGCCTTGTTGGAGGGGAGCTTAAAGTCAGAATCCAAG
This sequence comes from Oreotragus oreotragus, assembly GCA_006410675.1. Taxonomy (NCBI): domain Eukaryota; kingdom Metazoa; phylum Chordata; class Mammalia; order Artiodactyla; family Bovidae; genus Oreotragus; species Oreotragus oreotragus. The sequence continues at coordinate 53,970 of SJYX01009901.1, forward strand.
TTCTTTAACACTATTCCTGAAGCTACCGAGGACTGTGGATGTCCGTGGCAGAGAGCGTGCTCTGGTGACGGCCTGGCCACATGAACGGCCTTGATTTCTTCCCAGACTCAGGCTCTCATCTGTTTGCCCTGCACCAGCTGGTTTTCTTCTTGGGAGTTCCCTCTCCTTTGAAATGAGTCCAAGCCGTGCGGGGACTGGGGGTAATTTTTTTTTTTTCTTAATCACTGTGGTGCATTTTCCCCACTTGTTTTCACTGTTGTAATTCCTACTCATAGCAGTGTCTTTGTTTTGCGTTTGCTAAGTCTCTGTTCTTGACTATCCAGAAAGTGGGAAAACCAAACTTTTCTTTTTTCCTCCCAATTCATAAATCTGATCCTGGTAGTTCTCCCCGTCGAAAGCCTGCTGCATGGTTGGTGCCTACAGAATCAAAAGGGATTTCCTTTCCAAAATCCTTTTAAGGATCTGACCCCAACATAGTCTTCCCCATCATGCTCTGTAATCCAGTTTCTCTAGACCCGTGTCGTCTTCCCCACAAGCATCTTTGCGTTCTTGCTTCGGTGCCTGCTTTCGTTGTTCCCGCGTCTGGAATTTCCTCTCCCAACCCTGGTCTCTTCTTCCCACCCGTGACCCGCTTGTTTTCATCCTTCTTCGATCTTTGCTGCAGTCTTTCAGTTGCTCAGTCACGTCCAAGTCTTTGCGACCCCATGGACTGCAGCACACCAGGCTCCCCTGTCCCTCACCAGCTCCCGGAGCTTGCCCAAACTCATCTCCATCAAGTCAGTGATGCCATCCAACCATCTCATCCTCTGTCATCCCCTTCTCCTGCCCTCAATCTTTCCCAGTCAGAGTCTTTGGTCTCCCTACCTTCAAAGCCAGAAAGATGATCTCGTTTCTCTCAACCTCAAAGCCCGAGGCGAAATGTCTACCAGTCAGAATTCTGTATCTCACCGAACTTTCCAACAAAAGCCAATGATAGAAATGGGCACATCAGCCAAGTCTGAAAGAGTGTCTCTCTCAAAGACCCTCTCGGAATGAAAAGGCATACTCCCAGTTGCATATTCAGGGACCTAGGTTACTGGCTTGATTTCAGCCAAGGTGAAAGTATTTACACCATAGGATCAGCAAATGCTACAAAATAGGACTTTTCTATTTTCCTGAAGAGCCAACTCATCTGAGTATAAACTGGTGACCCTGCTACATGTCTACATGTATGTGTGTAGGTGACTGTGTACTCACATGTGTGCACATGCATATGTGACACACTGTTAATATTGGACTGTTAGGAGTGCACCGTTGGCCAGCAGACCTTCCTCGTGAGGCTGAGGGGAGAGCTTGTGGTCGAGGTGGCTAGGAAGTATGTCTCTCCTCTCCTCCTCCTCTCCTCTCCAGAGTGGGAATTGTAATACCCATGACCCCACCTCCTTCTTGCTTCTGTGTCCTTGGCAAATGTGGTGACTTCCTGGAATCAGAGCTAATATGCTAATTGAGGATCTGTGTATCTGCAGTCGCTCACAGTTCAATCTCCGAAGCAGAGAATCTTGGCTTGGCTACACAGACGTCCGCTACAGAAGCGGAGGCCCCCAGGCTGGTGCCGAGGGCGACCCGTGTTCCCAGGGAGGCGGCCCAGGGACGTGGGGCTGGGTGGAGATGGGAGACAGAGGCCTTGGAGGGGGCTCGGCAACGCTGCCAGGCCTCTGCCAGGCTCGGCTCAGGTGCCAGCCTCCAGCCGACCTGGGTTAGTTAGAGGTTACCATGCCAGATGCAGGCAGGGAACTCTTGTGGCTCTGGAGAAAGCTGGAGGGCCTTCCCTATCTGACAGCAGGAAAAAGATCCAGATTGAGGGTTGCTCCTGAATCTCCATGCAGTTGCTCAGTGGCCGCCGCCTGCCTTCTGCCAAGGTCGCTCACACGAAAGGGCTCAGCTCAGGGCTGGGGGCCGTGGGGCTCCCAAAGTCATCACTTGCTTTCCTGGCAGAGCTGAAGGTGGCCCATTTAAGGACCTCATGCACATCTTGGTTCCTTCAGAGTACGCAGGCGTGTGTCCATTTAGGGGGCAGCCTCCGCTCTTCCCTCAATCCCTTAGCCTTCTAATGTGAGTCACTTTCTATTTTATTCCTTTCAAACTCTTGTTGATTTCTCGCTTTATCTATCTTCCGTCCCTGGGCGTCCCTCTTCAGGGCCAGTTTTGCTGGAACAACCACAGGAGGCCTCGTTGGGAGGGGGTTAGGGGTAGGGGTTCCTGTGTGTGGTAGAGGCAGTCTACCCAGCAGACATCGCAGAGAGTGCAGAGATAGCTTAGGTTATCAATCAGATCTATCTGTCTGTACCAAGTTGGTTTCACTTCTTAATCATTAACTTTTTAGTAGGATTCTGGCAGTTGCACTATTTTTGAAGAGGCCTGTCTGTTTTAGACCAAAAACAAGCAAAACTACTCTTAGGGTGAAGCTGCATGGGGGGGCCAGAGTCCCAGTGATGCAGGAAGCCTGGTGACACTCCTCTTCCAGTGGAATTCTGGGGCTGCACACATATGCTGGGCATGGGTATCAGTATAGATACCTTGCAGGATGTAGCTTTGCTTCAGTTCATTTCAGTCACTCAACCATGTCCGACTCTGCGACCCCATGGACTGCAGAATGTTGGCAGTTCACGGTCAGGCGTTGGAGAAGATTCAAACCATGCCCACCGAAAGTTAAAGGACGAGAAAGGGAAGTATTTAGTCTTCAAAGTCTAAGTTAAAGAAAGTTCTGCCTTATCGTTTACCTGATAAAGCCTCCTCTGACCCTTGGGTCCCTGTGGTGTCTCTAGTCCTGTGAACTCTGAAGGTGTCCCATCCGACTCACGGGGGCCAACCTAGTGTGTTGATTGCTGGAAAAGCTGCTAAGCAGAGGCAGAATGACTGCAGCCTCTTAGAGAAAAACAAATCTGGATCCATGGAGGTGAGGCAGAACCTTCAATCCAGTAGTTTAAAATGAAGATACGTATCTGCTCTCGGCTTGCAGCCAAAGGCAGTTGGATGGTGTGGGCCAGTGTTCAGCTTCTTGTAGTCATGGTGTGGGGTTACTCAGTTCATTTGAGGAAGTGCAACTGAAATGAATAATTTAGTCATGATCCACACAGAATGTATTGCTTCACTTCTCTACCCAGTAAAGAAGTCTGTAAAGTGGAGATGGTGATGCCTCCCTCTTAGGAAATTATGAGTTTCCTAAGCTCAATGAAATAACCATCAAGTGCTTGGGACACTGGCAGCGGAAAGTGCTCAGGGATGATAACTGCTGTCCTGTGGGTCTTGGGCCAGGCAGCCTATTGGGCTCCTAGACACCAAGGCTACCATCTACAGGGAGAGAAGGGCCAGCACCTGCGCACCAACTTCCCTCTAAGTGACAGCGACTGTGTCCTCTCCACAGCCCCTCCAGCTTCACAGGCGCCCTGTGGGAAGCAGGTCTGAGAGGGCTGGGTTAGGGCCTCATCTACGTCTGCATTTTCCCGCTAAGGCCCACGTGGGCCACCTTTCTCCTTGTGAAACTGTCGCTTTTTAGCACCCATGTGTTCTGCACTTCCAACAAGTAAACATGCAGGAAACATGTAAACAAACCAGTTAACATGTAGATGAAAGTGAAAAACCAACCAGAGAAATGCACTGTTTGATTTATGATCAATTGGAAAAGAAAATAACTTAGTGTTTCTTGGAAAAGGAAATGCAAATCTGGGGCAGGGGGAGTGAAACAAGAGATTTAAGCTTGGGAAAACTGGATGAAACAAATTTAGGAGCAGAGAGAGAGGGAGTGAGAATTTATTAAAATAAACATAAGCCCCAACTATTTATGTAGAATACAAACAAGTGGAAAATTCCAGTATTCATCCTAGGGGCATGGGACTTTGTAGTCCATTTTGAATAAAGGCAGTGACAAAGGTTCTGATATCAGTATTTATTCCCAAAGTAATATCCAGACTCTTTCTTGGAATTCGTATGGTTTCAGATCAGTTAAGTTAATTTACCTTCATTTTTCACCCTGTGCTGTACTGGCAATGAGTGCTCATGATAAGGACATCTCATTCTTTTAAAATACTGTTATTTTTGTTGCGTTTGTTAAAATGTAAAGTGTTTCAAATATTCATAACAGTACATGTGTATCCCCATACCCACTTTTATCAAATATGCAAATTTTATCAAGTATGATAAATTTATTTTATCAAGGATGTCCTATTTGTTTGAGCTCATTTTAGAAACAAGAGATTACAGATACTTTATAAACACTATTTTTTCCCTTTGCCCTCCTCTCTCTTCCTTAAAAGTAACCACTATTTGGAGATTGATTATGATAGGTATTTGTGTATTTCTTCTGCATATCTATGTATCCATTAATACTTTGTTTTGAATAACTTAAATTTTATTTGAAATTGTCATGCAGTAGTCATCATTTTGAAATTTTTTTTTCATCATTTAGTGTGATACCTAAGAATCTATCACCTAATCTAAGGTAACAAAGATTTACTCCTTTGTTTTCTTCCAAGAGTTTTGTAGTTTTACGAGTTAGCTCTATGATCCATTTTGACTTAATTTTTGTATATGGTGTGAGGTAGGGCTTCATTCTTTTGCATATGGATGTCTGACTGTCTCTTATACACATCTAGATGTGTATAAGAGACAGGCCGAGGGCGACCCGTGTTCCCAGGGAGGCGGCCCAGGGACGTGGGGCTGGGTGGAGATGGGAGACAGAGGCCTTGGAGGGGGCTCGGCAACGCTGCCAGGCCTCTGCCAGGCTCGGCTCAGGTGCCAGCCTCCAGCCGACCTGGGTTAGTTAGAGGTTACCATGCCAGATGCAGGCAGGGAACTCTTGTGGCTCTGGAGAAAGCTGGAGGGCCTTCCCTATCTGACAGCAGGAAAAAGATCCAGATTGAGGGTTGCTCCTGAATCTCCATGCAGTTGCTCAGTGGCCGCCGCCTGCCTTCTGCCAAGGTCGCTCACACGAAAGGGCTCAGCTCAGGGCTGGGGGCCGTGGGGCTCCCAAAGTCATCACTTGCTTTCCTGGCAGAGCTGAAGGTGGCCCATTTAAGGACCTCATGCACATCTTGGTTCCTTCAGAGTACGCAGGCGTGTGTCCATTTAGGGGGCAGCCTCCGCTCTTCCCTCAATCCCTTAGCCTTCTAATGTGAGTCACTTTCTATTTTATTCCTTTCAAACTCTTGTTGATTTCTCGCTTTATCTATCTTCCGTCCCTGGGCGTCCCTCTTCAGGGCCAGTTTTGCTGGAACAACCACAGGAGGCCTCGTTGGGAGGGGGTTAGGGGTAGGGGTTCCTGTGTGTGGTAGAGGCAGTCTACCCAGCAGACATCGCAGAGAGTGCAGAGATAGCTTAGGTTATCAATCAGATCTATCTGTCTGTACCAAGTTGGTTTCACTTCTTAATCATTAACTTTTTAGTAGGATTCTGGCAGTTGCACTATTTTTGAAGAGGCCTGTCTGTTTTAGACCAAAAACAAGCAAAACTACTCTTAGGGTGAAGCTGCATGGGGGGGCCAGAGTCCCAGTGATGCAGGAAGCCTGGTGACACTCCTCTTCCAGTGGAATTCTGGGGCTGCACACATATGCTGGGCATGGGTATCAGTATAGATACCTTGCAGGATGTAGCTTTGCTTCAGTTCATTTCAGTCACTCAACCATGTCCGACTCTGCGACCCCATGGACTGCAGAATGTTGGCAGTTCACGGTCAGGCGTTGGAGAAGATTCAAACCATGCCCACCGAAAGTTAAAGGACGAGAAAGGGAAGTATTTAGTCTTCAAAGTCTAAGTTAAAGAAAGTTCTGCCTTATCGTTTACCTGATAAAGCCTCCTCTGACCCTTGGGTCCCTGTGGTGTCTCTAGTCCTGTGAACTCTGAAGGTGTCCCATCCGACTCACGGGGGCCAACCTAGTGTGTTGATTGCTGGAAAAGCTGCTAAGCAGAGGCAGAATGACTGCAGCCTCTTAGAGAAAAACAAATCTGGATCCATGGAGGTGAGGCAGAACCTTCAATCCAGTAGTTTAAAATGAAGATACGTATCTGCTCTCGGCTTGCAGCCAAAGGCAGTTGGATGGTGTGGGCCAGTGTTCAGCTTCTTGTAGTCATGGTGTGGGGTTACTCAGTTCATTTGAGGAAGTGCAACTGAAATGAATAATTTAGTCATGATCCACACAGATAAGAGTGAGCTGTTTATTCCTTATATTAAAACATGAAGATAAAAAAAAGATCTAAATATGGGAAAAGCTGTTAAAACCATCAAAATGCTTTAGCTTCCACATATGAGAGAAAGTTTTACTCTTTAGAAATTTCAGAGGAGTAACAACCTGGCATCATGTGCAGCATAGTAGGTGCTCAGTAAATAATCTGAGTTTTTTTCTCCCATAGAGAGAGTAAAGAATAATAAGTGATTATTGTAAAAAGCCATACACTTAAAAGAAAAATAACCTGAAATCCCACCAGTTAGCATTTGGGGAATATACCCTCCCAGACATTTCAAGGCATATAAATGTATGTGTACTTTTACAAAATCAGAACTGTATTGTACAGGATGTTTTAGCAACTGTCTCCATGTCATTAAATTGGATCCTTTTATTTAGCATCAAAGGAGCATGATATAATATCCAGTGTCAGGAAGAATGTGTCAATTCCTGTAGCTTGTGACTCAACGCATCTCACGTGCTTTTTTCTTTTTTTTTTTTTTAGCAGGTTTCTTCTGCAGAGGTACGCATCGGGCCCATGAGATTGACACAGGATCCTATCCAGGTACACCCCTGTCCCTCTTAGGGGCTCGATTTGCAGAGCAAGTAGATATAGGAGCCCCATCTCAGGGGCTCGCCTCCTCTACAGCAGATGCCACCCTTGCTCTGAGACGCACACCCAGGCATCCATACATGGGTGGGTGGGTGTGTGTGTGTGTGTGTGTGTGTGTGTGTGTGTGTGTGTGTCTGTGTGCAAACGCTTGTTTTATTAATGTCATACTTGACATATCAGGTTGTTTTCTTGAAGAAAACACTGCCCCATTTGGAGTATAATATAATAGGTAAATTGATTGCATGGTGGGTCGTAAGGAACTACAAAGCTTCACCAAAAAACGTGTCTATTCTACATGCCGCTCCCGCAGCTGGAAAGAGAAGCCATGAGCCGTAAAGGGCAGGCTTTGCCATGAGCCGCAGCTGGATGGGAACCCTGGATCTGCCCTTTCCAGCTGTGTGACCTTGGGTGTATTGCTTCACTTCTCTACCCAGTAAAGAAGTCTGTAAAGTGGAGATGGTGATGCCTCCCTCTTAGGAAATTATGAGTTTCCTAAGCTCAATGAAATAACCATCAAGTGCTTGGGACACTGGCAGCGGAAAGTGCTCAGGGATGATAACTGCTGTCCTGTGGGTCTTGGGCCAGGCAGCCTAGTGGGCTCCTAGACACCAAGGCTACCATCTACAGGGAGAGAAGGGCCAGCACCTGCGCACCAACTTCCCTCTAAGTGACAGCGACTGTGTCCTCTCCACAGCCCCTCCAGCTTCACAGGCGCCCTGTGGGAAGCAGGTCTGAGAGGGCTGGGTTAGGGCCTCATCTACGTCTGCATCTTCCCACTAAGGCCCACGTGGGCCACCTTTCTCCTTGTGAAACTGTCGCTTTTTAGCACCCATGTGTTCTGCACTTCCAACAAGTAAACATGCAGGAAACATGTAAACAAACCAGTTAACATGTAGATGAAAGTGAAAAACCAACCAGAGAAATGCACTGTTTGATTTATGATCAATTGGAAAAGAAAATAACTTAGTGTTTCTTGGAAAAGGAAATGCAAATCTGGGGCAGGGGGAGTGAAACAAGAGATTTAAGCTTGGGAAAACTGGATGAAACAAATTTAGGAGCAGAGAGAGAGGGAGTGAGAATTTATTAAAATAAACATAAGCCCCAACTATTTATGTAGAATACAAACAAGTGGAAAATTCCAGTATTCATCCTAGGGGCATGGGACTTTGTAGTCCATTTTGAATAAAGGCAGTGACAAAGGTTCTGATATCAGTATTTATTCCCAAAGTAATATCCAGACTCTTTCTTGGAATTCGTATGGTTTCAGATCAGTTAAGTTAATTTACCTTCATTTTTCACCCTGTGCTGTACTGGCAATGAGTGCTCATGATAAGGACATCTCATTCTTTTAAAATACTGTTATTTTTGTTGCGTTTGTTAAAATGTAAAGTGTTTCAAATATTCATAACAGTACATGTGTATCCCCATACCCACTTTTATCAAATATGCAAATTTTATCAAGTATGATAAATTTATTTTATCAAGGATGTCCTATTTGTTTGAGCTCATTTTAGAAACAAGAGATTACAGATACTTTATAAACACTATTTTTTCCCTTTGCCCTCCTCTCTCTTCCTTAAAAGTAACCACTATTTGGAGATTGATTATGATAGGTATTTGTGTATTTCTTCTGCATATCTATGTATCCATTAATACTTTGTTTTGAATAACTTAAATTTTATTTGAAATTGTCATGCAGTAGTCATCATTTTGAAATTTTTTTTTCATCATTTAGTGTGATACCTAAGAATCTATCACCTAATCTAAGGTAACAAAGATTTACTCCTTTGTTTTCTTCCAAGAGTTTTGTAGTTTTACGAGTTAGCTCTATGATCCATTTTGACTTAATTTTTGTATATGGTGTGAGGTAGGGCTTCATTCTTTTGCATATGGATGTCTGATTGTGCAGCAGCATTTGTTAAAAAGAATATTCCTTCCACCATGGAGTTGTCTTGGTACCGTTTCCTAAAATCATATGGCTTTAATTGTGAAGGTTTATTTCTGGATTCTCAAGTCTTATTTCATTGATATATGTCTGTACACACTGCCTTGATTTCTGTAGCTTTGAAGTGTGAATCCCCTTTCTTATTTTTTAAGATTGTTTTTGCTGAGTCCCTTGCATCTTCATACCATTTTCAGGACCAACTTGTTAATTTGGGGAGGGGAGGACCAGCTGGGATTTTGATAGTGATTGCAATAAATCTGTAGATCAGTTTGGGGACTATTGCTATATTAACCATTTTGTCTTCTAATCCATTAATATGTTTTTCCATTTATTTAGATTTTCTTTAATTTTTTCATCACTGTCATGTAGTTTTTAGTGAATGTGTTTCCTATTTTTGTCACATTTGTTCCTGCTGCTGCTAAGTCACTTCAGTCGTGTCCGACTCTGTGTGACCCCATAGACGGCAGCCCACCAGGCTCCCCCATCCCTGGGATTCTCCAGGCAAGAATACTGGAGTGGGTTGCCATTTCCTTCTCCAATGCATGAAAGAGAAAAGTGAAAGTGAAGTCGCTCAGTCTGTCCGACTGTTAGCGACCCCATGGACTGCAGCCCACCAGGCTACTCCGTCCATTGGATTTTCCAGGCAAGAGTACTGGGGTGGGGTGCCATTGCCTTCCCCGACATTTGTTCCTGAAATATTTTATTTACTTGGTACTATGGCAAATGGAATTGTTTCCTTACTTTCATTTTGGGTTGTTCATTGTTAATGTATAGAAACAAAATTTATTTTTGTATATTGATCTTGTACCTTGCAATCTTGCTGAACTTATTAGCTTTTATGTTTTTGTGAATTTTTAAAGATTTTTCTATATACAAAATCACATCATTACTACTTTCTTCCCAATCTGAATGCCTTTTACTTTATTTGCCTAATGTCCTCTTGAACCTTCAAAACAAGTGTATTTAGTTTTATAAAATATATCTAGATCAGTGTTTAGTTTTATAAGATATATCCAGATCTTTTCTTAAAACTCTACCATTTTACACTCTTAAAAGCAATGTGAGTTCTGATTACTCCAAAATCCTTGGTAATATGTTTCAGTCTTCTAATTTTAGCTCATCTACTAGGTGAGTAGTACTGATTTATGGTAACTTAATTTGCATTTCTCCATGACTAATAATGTTGGGCCAATTTTTAATTTGCTGCTTGGCCATTTGAAAAATCTTCTATGACTGTTTAGTTAAATCTTCGGCTCCTTTTTAGTTGGGCTGACTTTTTAAAAATTACTGCCTTGTGGGAATTCTTTACATATTCTTGTCCAAGTCCTCTGTCAGATTTTGAGAATATTTTCTTCTAAACTGTGGCTCTTCTCTTCATTTTCGTAAATTTGGATTTTGAACAAAAATATTGGTTTTGATGTAGTCTACTTTATCACTCCTTTACAATCTTGCTGAACTTATTAGCTTTTATGTTTTTGTGAATTTTTAAAGATTTTTCTATATACAAAATCATATCATTACTACTTTCTTCCCAATCTGAATGCCTTTTACTTTATTTGGCTAATGTCCTCTTGAACCTTCAAAACAAGTGTATTTAGTTTTATAAAATATATCCAGATCTGTGTTTAGTTTTATAAGATATATCCAGATCTTTTCTTAAAGCTCTACCATTTTACACTCTTAAAAGCAATGTGAGTTCTGATTACTCCAAATCCTTGGTAATATGTTTCAGTCTTCTAATTTTAGCTCATCTACTAGGTGAGTAGTACTGATTTATGGTAACTTAATTTGCATTTCTCCATGACTAATAATGTTGGGCCAATTTTTAATTTGCTGCTTGGCCATTTGAAAAATCTTCTATGACTGTTTCGTTAAAAAAATCCTTGGTAATATGTTTCAGTCTTCTAATTTTAGCTCATCTACTAGGTGAGTAGTACTGATTTATGGTAACTTAATTTGCATTTCTCCATGACTAATAATGTTGGGCCAATTTTTAATTTGCTGCTTGGCCATTTGAAAAATCTTCTATGACTGTTTCGTTAAATCTTCGGCTCCTTTTTAGTTGGGCTGACTTTTTAAAAATTACTGCCTTGTGGAAATTCTTTACATATTCTTGTCCAAGTCCTCTGTCAGATTTTGAGAATATTTTCTTCTAAACTGTGACTCTTCTGTTCATTTTCGTAAATTTGGATTTTGAACAAAAATATTGGTTTTGATGTAGTCTACTTTATCACTCCTTTATGGCTCTGTGTTCTAAGAATCTTTAATCCCAGGTTGAAGATTACTTGTTTTCTTCTGGAAACTTTATTGCTAAATTTTTATTTAGATCTATAACTCAAGTTCACCTTAGGTATGGTATAGTGAAGAAGCNTTCATTTTCGTAAATTTGGATTTTGAACAAAAATATTGGTTTTGATGTAGTCTACTTTATCACTCCTTTATGGCTCTGTGTTCTAAGAATCTTTAATCCCAGGTTGAAGATTACTTGTTTTCTTCTGGAAACTTTATTGCTAAATTTTTATTTAGATCTATAACTCAAGTTCACCTTAGGTATGGTATAGTGAAGAAGCTAAGGCTCCTTCCCTCTCCGTACCAGACGGTGGTGGTGGTGGTTTAGTTGCTAAGTCAGGTCCAACTCTTGGGACCTCATGGACTGCAGCTCTCCAGGCTCCTCTGTCCAGGGGATTCTCCTGGCAAGAATACTGGAGTGAGTAGCCATTTCCTCCTCCAGGGGATCTTCCCAACCCAGGGAGCAAACCTGGGTCTCCTCCCGCATTGCAGGCGGATTCTTTACCACTGAGCCGCCGGGGAAGCCCCATTATTCTAGCCCTATTTGTTGAAATGACTATTCCTTGCTCCACTGAATTATCACTTGACGCCTTTGTTACTGAGTCTTTGATACTTGTTGCGACTTGTTCGGCTGCCAGTAAGTTATGTAGCCAGTTATTAAATTTTCCACACAAAACTTTTAAGAAGATATATTCCTGTTTCTGGAAGACAGGCTTCTATAGCTGTGAAATTAATTCACCTTCATTAATGATGCTATTCAAACCACTTCTATCTTAACTCTTTGTGTTCTGTCAGTTTCTATTGTAATGGAGATGTCAGTGGCCTCAGTATTTGTAAAGATATTTTCTGATGTTTCGAATCTGCCACGTTAATCTGTATCCAAGCTCTAGACTTGTGTGTGTTCTTGTAACTGTTGCTTTTATATATTGTCCCTCTTTAAACTTCTACCTTAATTTATATTTTATTTGTTGGTAATATGGTTGGACCAGCTTTCCTTAGTTAATCTTTTCCTGATAGGTCTTCTTGTATCTTTTCACTGTCAGTTTTATGTATAACTTTATGTTAAATATCCCTCTTATACGGAACACGTAGTTTTATTTTTCTAAAACCTATTCTGATAAACTAACTTTAATAAGTAAGTTTAATCTGGTTATATTGAGTGTGATTGCTGATATAATTAGTCTTCTTTTGTATTTTCTATTTTATTACCCTTTCCCCCTTGTTTCTACTTTTTGTTAAAACGGTTTTCAGAATTACCTTTTTACTTTCTCTGTTTTAGAAGGTTTAAGTTAGGCTCCTACGTTAGCGGTTTTCCTTAAATTATTTTTAATATGTTTGCTTAGCAGTCAAATTTTGTAACACAGTCTCAAGTATACTATTTTCTGTCCTCTGAAGTATGATGTAGTCCTTTGCAGTATTTAAATATTCTGTAATAGCCTCAGTTGTCTATAATTTTGGACTTATATTTGGTATGTTAAATCATAATAAAACATTTTAAGTTTGTGCTCGTAAGCTATAAAATATAGTAACTAATAAAATTAATGCTGCGAATGCATCAGCCACCAAAAGAGGTGGGATGGTTCCAGTGGTACCATGTACCTGCCTGATTCCTGTCCCATGAGTTTGGGCCCTGTAACAGCAGCTAAAAGTAGTCGAGTCCCTCTCTGAATGAGGGGTGGAATAATTAAGAAAACTCTTTTTTAAAAAATAAGCTCAACTTAGAACCAAGGATGCCTTTACTCCTGGGTCCCATTCAAGCATAATTTTAGGCACTGATCCACCACCCAGTTCAAGTCCATATGCTCAAGACTCCACATCAGGTGTTGTCGGGAGGAAGGAGCCACAGGATGACCCCTGACTGCCCAGGGAGTCTGGCTGGTCTTTTTATTGTCTTTTACATTCTCACTGGAAGGGCAGTGATATCTAATCAAGTGTTCTTGTGCTTCTGCTACTGTCATTGCAATCGTCTAAAAAGGGCCTAGAATCTTAGTTTTTACATTTTATTTCTTGAAGAAAAAAAATACCTGCTCTGTAATTTCACTGCCTTGCTGAAAATGTTAACTGTGTCAGTCGGAGCCCGTAGGACTTGGGAGGAACTTACTTGACAAGCATATTCCAGGATGTGGTTGCTTTGGAGGATGTGTTTCTGAGGTCGCTGGGGGGAATTTGCTCCCATGTGGTGGCCAGGCAGTGTGACGTGGGCTGCTGGAGCACTGTTGGGGTGGAGTGGGCGGATGCGCCTTGCAGAGTTGTAGAGGACGGCTCTCCTGGGTGAGTGCCTGTGACTCATGGCAGTGCAAGTTTTCCAATCTTGGCAAAAAAGAAAAGTAGGGGAATATTATGAGGCAATAGATTTTTATCAACATGATGCCATCTGGAAACCAGGAGGCCCTTCCTTCGTCAATGCCTGGAGCGTATTCACTTTCCAGTGTGTGGAATTATTTCTGCTTAGACTGCCGCCGCCCCCACCCCTCAGACTGAGCCTTCCAGCTGGCCTCGGAAGCAGATCCTGACTGCTGTGACCTGAGCGTTCTCCCAGCCAGACAGCAGTTTCCTTAAAGGAAACTTATACTTCCATATTGTGTGGACATGGATTTTATTTTTCCCCCCTGGAACCATTATATATTGGAGACTTTATCTGGCAATCCTTTGGCCTTGTGGGAAGCTGGTCTTGACGCCTTAAGTGATGGAGTGATGGAAATGTTCAGATTCAGTAACTCCCTGTGGTCAGCGTCTTCTCTCCTGTTAGTCCTGATTGCTGGCACCAGGAGTGTCCTCTACCCAGCCAGTTTCATGGAACCACAGAGTTGTTAGGGATTTCAGTTGTTAGGGTCCAGCATTTTAGGGGTAAAAACAGAGCATGTTACTTATGATTATACAAGCCTGAGGGTCAGGTCAACCACAGTTCAGATCTTGTTAGCTGCTGACGTGGGTGTGTCTCTTAACCATTCCATACCTCAGTTCTCACATCTATAAGTGGGGATGATGCCCACCTCCAAAGAAAGATTTGTGAAAGGGTTACTAAGTGAGGTAGTGTATTTAAAGTCCTTTCAGTATCATGGCTGGCCCTTAAATTCTCATCAAATTATAGCTACTTGAAAAAGCCCTCACTTTGCATAGTTCCAGTATACACAAATTTCAGAGTTTAACCAAAAAGATGTATTAAACAAGATATATGAGCATCACTTTCCTTTGCATAGTTCCAGTATACACAAAGTTCAGAGTTTAACCAAAAAGATGTATTAAACAAGGTAAATGAGCATCACTTTCCTAGGGACATTTAAGGAAAGCTCCCAAACTATTTTCTCCAAATGAATCGACCCCACCTATGATCACATTGCTACTCTTAGGAGCTCCTTGTTCCCTGATTTTTGCTTAAAGCCAAACCAAGTGTTCTGAAAACTAGATGTTTAATTGTGGACATTGACAGTCCATTTAGAGACATGTACGCATGTCCTTTCTAGAAAGAACACTAATAATGATGAACATGTACACTGTCTGCAAGTTAAGGAAAAGTTAGAGTTTGTTTTTTTCATCTTTTTCGTGGTTATATCGTTTCATTCTCATTTAACTGTCAAAGACAGCTTATTGCTGTCCTCATAAAGATAGGTTTTCGGACCTTCTTGGTAAAACATGTCAAAGGAATGGTTATAATACTTCCAACACAGCCCAGGGACATCAGAAAGATCCCTGAAGGAGGAGCTGGGGATTATGGGTCTAGCTCTGCGATTGCTTTGCTCAGGGAAGTTGCTACCCTCATCTGTTGAATGGGTGATGGTGGGTCATCCCCAGAGTCCCTTCCTGCCCTGAAAACTCCCGAGAGTCATAGTCCCTGTCCCTGTCATTGCCTCTGGAACACCCCCCAGGTCACCTGCTGTTTGGCTGCTACCCCTCTGCAACCTCTTAAACCAGACCCCCGCCCGTATTCTCTGGACCCTGCCCCGTGTTATCCATTACTTCATCAGTCGGGCTTGGGTTGAAAGATGATTTAAACTTTGCAATTCCAAAAAATGTAGGTAGAAGTAGAGGGAGGCCCAGCCTGACATTTTGAGGTTTTCATTGCTACATTTGAAAAGCCACACTGCAATGGCACAGCAGATAAAAAAAAATCAGCCTGCAATGCAGGAGACACAAGAGACATGGGTTCAGTCCCAGGGTCAGAACGATCTCCTGGAGGAAGGCATGGCAACCCACGTCAGTGTTCTTGCCTGGAGAATCCCCACGGATAGAGTAGCTTGGCGGGGTACAGTCCATGGGGTCACAAAGAGTCAGACATGACTGAGCTTCTGAGGACACAGCACACACAAGTAGCCTGCACTTTGCACAGTTTCAGCACACTCAGTTCAGTTCAGTTCAGTCGCTCAGTCGTGTCCGACTCTTTGCGACGCCACGAATCGCAGCACACCAGGCCTCCCTGTTCATCACCATCTCCCGGAGTTCACTCAGACTCACGTCCATCGAGTCCGTGATGCCATCCAGCCATCTCATCCTCGGTCGTCCCCTTCTCCTCCTGCCCCCAATCCCTCCCAGCATCAGAGTCTTTTCCAATGAGTCAACTCTTCGCATGAGGTGGCCAAAGTACTGGAGTTTCAGCTTTAGCATCATTCCTTCCAAAGAAATCCCAGGGTTGATCTCCTTCAGAATGGACTGGTTGGATCTCCTTGCAGTCCAAGGGACTCTCA
>SJYX01009901.1:71033-81062 GCA_006410675.1 Oreotragus oreotragus
CTTTTCTTCCAAGGAGTAAGCGTCTTCTAATTTCATGGCTGCAGTCACTAGGTTTAACTAATGTCTGGTCACAACGATTGTAGTCACATTGGTGTTTGAATTGTGATAATTGCATCAAGTTGCTACAAACTTTTCTGATAGTTCTTCAGTCCACAGGTCATTACATAAATTACAAACGTGCAGCATGATCAGAGACAGGTGTGCAGCCTGGACAGTGCCAATCTCAAGGCTTGTTTCACAGTCTCTGTTAAAGCAAAGTGTGCCCCTTTATTTCTCTGTGATAACCTGCATGACATTACACAAAAGCTGATGACTGAAAGAGGAAGTCAGCCACCCAGAATGAAAGCATAGTAAAGAAACAGAAGGTGATAACGCCAGAAGTGAAACGGCAGTGTAAATGGAGTTAGAGGAGAAAGCTGGCTGGCAGGGCTCACACTGCTGCCAGGGAGATATTCCAGGGTGTAGCCAGGGGAAGTTGGTCTCAACGCAAGTTTATTGGGCTGAGTGAAGAAAGTGGTTGTGATGAAAAGGATGAAATATCATAGATGGAGTGATGCCAACAGAAAACTACGCATTAATGAAAGGAACTCTGGGGACATCTCATGACACTGAAAGTACAGAGGACAAAATGTTGGAAGTTTATCCAAACGTAGGAGTTTATAATTCACCAAGGCGTAAAGAGGCTCATGTAGTTTATACAGCTGGAAGAAGGCGAGCAGACTACCCAGTAAGCTGGAGAAAACTTCAGAGTCTGTTTCTAATGTTTCAAAGAAAGTGCACTGAATAAGTGTTAATTTTACATTTTTCATTTCCCTGTACACTTAAAACCAATGGTAAAGGTTTTGTATGTTTTGACAAAACTTCTAAATGCCAAAGAACAGCAGTTGTGGCCATTCTTCATTCAGTTTGCTTCACATGGCCGTTTGTATGGTCTGGCGCTACCGTGCAGGGTGGGCACTGCCTGTGTATGCGTTCCGATCCCGGACAAAACCCAAGCTGGCCAAGACCTGCTCCAGAGGAAGACGTTTCCTCATTGTCCCAGGCTTCACCCCAGGGCTGCCTTTAGTCTTCTCTTCTGCTGCGTTTGCAGTAGCACATGAGGTTGGTGTAAGGAAACTGCTTCCTTCTTCCTGTTCTGCTGAGCCTGGACCCCTTCCCTGGAGGCCCTGCCCGCGCCTTGCCTTTGGTCGCTGCTTAGCAGTGCATCCCTGGTGCTCATCTGCTTACCTGAACGTGTCCCCTGCCTGGTTCTGGGGGCGGACACAGTGCTCGGGTTGTCTCTGTCAGCTTCTTACCCCCAGTTCTTATATCTTATGCGAGAGATCAACAAAAGTATTCTCCAGAGGAGTGTTCCACATGCTCTTTAGAGCAGGTGAGACTGAGTTTACTTTTACTCTATAAATAAAAAGCAGTATGGTTTTTTTTTTTTTTTTTTTTTCACTTTTTGGCCACACTGTGCGGCAGGTGGGATCTTAGTTCCCGGATCAGGGATTGAACCTGCGCCCTCTGCTTTGGAAGGCGGAGGACCGCCAGGGAAGTCCCAAGTTTGGCTATATGCTTTTGTTAATTATTTTGTAAAAATCATTTTAATCATAAAAATAATTTAATAATCATCCCTTTAAAAATCACTTTAAGGGATTTGCCTCAGTGAATGGTTGGTAAACATTTACACATTGACATGTTTAACAAGAAACTAAATACTGATACATGAAATGATAAGTTTGAAGAGGGACTATATCACATAAGGTTTTTTTAGGGGTTGCACTCTTTGGTTTGGAGTAACAGTTGCCTTTCACAAAATAGTAAATGAATAAGAAATATATTAGTGTATTTTTTTCCCCCAGAATCCAAGGAAGAGTTGAAAGCCATGGTTTAGAAAGGGTGGCAGTGAGCCATTTCTGAGTATTTTGACAGAAGGAATTTGAGGTTCTTCCTTCAATCTCTCTGTATTAATGGCCCACGGGTCCTAATTCTCAGCCTCTGTGTCTCTCTGTTCAAATTTCGCATTGCCGAAAACAACATTATTAGCCCAGCTGTGGCCTAGGAGATAGGGGCAGAGAGTATAACTTTGGTTACTTGAGTATGCCGTCTTCCTAGAGAAAATAGAATTTTCCAGATAGGCAGACCTTAACAACAATGTCATGACTATAGTACTTTAAATATATATATATATGTTTTTTAATTGCCATAGATTTTCACTTTGCTTAGGAATTGAATCATTGAAAAGTAGTCTTTCTGAATTAACCTTTTGTAAACGGAAAGAATTTTGAATAGTACCTAGAGAGATTTTTCTAGTGAGTACTTTTGTAAATATTCTTGTTTCCGTATGTAGACTTTAATTTTTAATCAGGCAGGGAGAATAGGAGCCAGCAGAGTAGGAGCTGCTGTCACTGAAAGATAGTTTATTCCTCCCAGTTCCCGAGAGGAGGGGGCGGGCCGCGCGGGACCACAGCGGGAAGCACAGAGGCCGGCTGGAGGCAGGGAGTGTGACGGCCAAGGCGTGGGCAGGGGCGCTCTGTGCAAAGCGGTGAGGCAGGGATGGCAGAGTGGACAGGTCTGACTGGCTGAATCGCTCCTGAGACGCGCTGGGCAGAAGGACTGGCCCTAGTTGCCTGGCACCTGGCCCTGGAGTGATTTAGGACAGGTGGGTAGTGGTCCAGAGGGTTAGCGAGTGCTAGAGGTGGTAGGTGGAGAAGGCAATGGCACCCACTCCAGCACTCTTGCCTGGAGAATCCCATGGACAGAGGGGCCTGGTGGGCTGCAGTCCATGGGGTCGCGAAGAGTCAGACACGACTGAGCGACTTCACTTTCACTCTTCACTTTCATGCATTGGAGAAGGAAATGGCAACCCACTCCAGTGTTCTTGCCTGGAGAATCCCAGGGACGGGGGAGCCTGGTAGGCTGCCGTCTATGGGGTCGCACAGAGTCGGACACGACTGAAGTGACTTAGCAGCAGCAGCAGCAGCAGAGGTGATAGGAGCTGACTCTGGATTGGTTTGCATACAGAAAATGCATTCCTAGGCAAGTCCTTGGCTTTCTCTGGGCATCGGAGAATTGGCTAGCCCTCAGGGGCATCTCTCCAGAGTCAGCAAGGCTCCAGACGTCAAAGCATTAGAAATGCAGCCGCTAACCTGGCTGAGCCTAGGCACTCCCAACGCGGGGGGCTCAGGTTTGACCCCTGGTCATGGAACTAGATCCCACATGCCACAGCTGAGAGTTCACCTGCCGCCACTTAAGATCCTGAGTGCCGCAACTAAGACCCAACACAGCCAAATGAGTAAAAAATTAAGGCGTGATTAGTACAAGTCCCTAACATGTTCAGTTGGTTCGTAAGTTTCCATGTGAACTCCAGCATAACTTCCCGAAGTGGCTACGAGGCATTACACAATGGAGCCCTCTGCTGTGACCTCCACTTCCTGTCCCTCTTTTCTGCCCTCCCCTCTCTCACACTGGCTTCCTTGCAGTTCTTGAATGCATCAGCCATGCATCCCGCTGAAGGGACTGGTGGATCTGTTCCCTCTTTGTGGGATGATTTATCTTTAGTGATCATCTTGACTTTTCCATTTTCTTTGGGCATCTGCTCATATGTCACTTCCTCGGTGAGGCTTACCCTAAGCACCCTACTTCATACTGCTCCCAGCATCCTCTACTGTTTCACCTAGCACTTACCACTTTCAGCATTCCATATTATTTATTTATTATGCCTGTTGTTCGAGGTCAAGAGGTCATATTTATTTTGTTAGCATACTCTAAGCAATAAAAAATCATGTCTACACATAGTAGGTGCTCAAGAATATTTGAATAATGACATTATTTTTCCAAAAGTGGAGCACTCCAGTCTTTTAAGGACACATAAGACTCTGATGCTGGGAGGGATTGGGGGGCAGGAGAAGAAGGGGACGACAGAGAATGAGATGGCTGGATGGCATCACGGACTCGATGGACGTGAGTCTGAGTGAACTCCGGGAGTTGGTGATGGACAGGGAGGCCTGGCGTGCTGCAATTCACGGGGTCGCAAAGAGTTGGACACTACTGAGCGACTGAACTGAACTGAAAGACATCAGAGATTAGTAGCTGTACCAGTGGCCAATGTGGGAATACAGTTAGGGTCTTATTGCATTCGTCAAATGTTGTTGTTTAGTTGCTAAGTCATGTTCGACTCTTTTGCGACCCCGTAGACTATAGACCGTCAGTCTCCTCGGTCCGTGAGATTTCCCAGGCAAGA
The DNA here is from genome assembly GCA_006410675.1 of Oreotragus oreotragus. Taxonomy (NCBI): domain Eukaryota; kingdom Metazoa; phylum Chordata; class Mammalia; order Artiodactyla; family Bovidae; genus Oreotragus; species Oreotragus oreotragus. The sequence goes on from SJYX01009901.1 coordinate 75,259, forward strand.
ATAGTGGAGTCGTAGCCATTTCCTTCTCCGGGGGATCTTCCTGACCCAGGGGTCAAACTCATGTCTCTTGCATTGCAGGTGGACTCTTTACCGCTGAGCCACCAGGGAAGCATTAGTCAAATATTGAGGCATAAATGTGTAAAGGAAATATAAAGTGTTGAGATTCTTGCTTAGCGATCATTATTCAGCCAGACAGATGGGACAAGTGCTTCTGTCACCTTCCCTGACGTCTAGCCTTTGCATATTGAGTTTCTCATGCTAATACCACAGCTACATCAAGTTAAGGGCCCGTGACTTTTTGTACAAACCAATTTATTCTACCTGATTTTTTTCACTGTAGCTCCATTGTTAATAGTTCCACTATTCTTTTCACCATCCAGATCCAGAAGGCTGCATCCCTCACTTCTCTGGGCAGAGCTGCCTCCCACTTCTTTCCAGGAGTAGGTCTGTAGCGAAGGTTCTGGGGGATAGGCTGGCCTGAGGACTGACAGACCCTTGCCCACAGTGAGCCATGAAGAAGGGTAGCTGCCTTATGTGTTACTGGCATGTGATTTCAAGCCATGTGCTAAAAGAAAATATCAAAATCATGCTGAAAAACATGATTTCTCTTCTGGAATCATGGTATTTGAGAAAACAGGAAATGATTCAAACAGTGTAGAACAACTGACATTTATGATGCATTCAGATGTTAAGTGATAAAGGGTTATTGGAGAGGCTTAGGTATAAAATGGTGTTGTGGTTTTCTCTTTTTAGAAAAGAGTTTTTTTACTTTAATAGATGCATACGGGTGAAATATGTGGGATTTGCTGTAAACTAATACAAGAGTTGGAAAGTGAGTAGGAAAAGCATTGAGGTCAATTGGCCAGGAGTTGTTTACTGCTGAAACTGGGTGATGGGTCCATGAGAGTCATCATACTGTTATTTTCGTTATTCGGTATATTGTCAGTTTTCAGTTAGTGAAGGATTTTTTAAAATGTAGTGGTAATTATTGACCAATTTGTCTTCTTTCTGATTTTAAGTGAAACACATTCACCCTTTCATCATGAAGATTGGTATTGACTATGGGCTTAAAGGACCAGAAACTACTCTTCTGTTCGTAATTGTTTAAATGAGAACTGAATGGTGAAGAATGTTAAATGCTTATCAGTATCCTGAGAATATGAATATATGTACTTCTTATTCAGTCTGTTGCTGTAACATAGTCTTACTCCAGTTGACAGTAAAAGCCCTCTTGCGTTTTACAGAAACCCTGTGTGCAGTCATCCAGTCACTCAGGTACCAAGTGCTGCCCTGCAGAGGGTCACAGCAGGAACAAGTCAGGCAGGTCTTCCCTCCCTGGAACTCAATTCTAATGGGGAAGAGAGACCGTAAACAAATGAACAAGCTCAGGTGCTGGTGTAGCCACCTCTGGCGTTGTGGCCCCCAGGGGATCTGGGTTCCCTAGCCCAGGGAACGATGAGGGCACGTGGGTGGTGGTAAGCACTGCCATCTTCTTTCCAGGGAGTGGGGCTGCACTTTCCCATGAAGAAAAAAAGAGGCCTGCTTCCTCACCTTTCACACTTCATGATTGTTCTTTCCAGATTCAGCAAGTGCTGGGTGTTGCAATTAGTTTTTGAGGATGTTTTGAGTTCCCATCCTTTTTGCGTCTGGATAAAGATTTACATGCTAAGTTCGGAGAGGCGGCCTCTAGGTACCTCAGGCAAACCCCAACTGCCCTGACCCCAAATACGTGTACATGTGAACCACAGGCTAACCTATGTTGATGAGCCTGTTACCATTTTGCTGATCAGTCCATTTGAAGACAGAGCCACTTAGGAAATCATAAATGGGTAGCAACCACCCACAGTGGTGGGGCTTGTCTTCTGTGCTCACGCAGGCCTCCCAGCTAGCTTACATGGCACTGTTTTTAGCACATCTGATGTTGGAGAAGCTGTAGGCTGGAGACGCTCTGCCTTGTTCAGAGACCCCCAGGAACTGGGGATTTGAACCAGGTGGCCTCTCTCCAGAGGCTGCATCCTCAGCCAGTATCATGTATGTCTGCTCTCAGTCGTCTCTAAGGATGATGGTGACTTCTGTCAAGATCCTCTTTTCTGTGTGTTTCAGGTTTTGCTCATCTTTGCAAAGGAAGATAGTCAGAGTGATGGATTCTGGTGGGCCTGTGACAGAGCCGGTTACAGCTGCAATATTGCTCGGACTCCAGAGTCAGCCCTGGAATGCTTTCTAGATAAACATCATGAGATTATTGTAATTGATCACAGACAGACTCGAAACTTCGATGCAGAAGCAGTGTGCAGGTACCATACTTATGTTAATAGATTAGCAAATGTCTACCTAACAGCTTAGAATGAAATTCACATATATATGTCTTTAGTTCCAGCCCAAATGTCTCTAAAGTACGTGTTGATGTTTCTAAGCAGTATATATAGATCTCTACGATGAATGCTATAGCTCCTCCTATGGCCTTTTCTATTTTTCCACATTTGCGTTCCAAAGAATTTAGAGGTGTGAGCTGGGCTCCTCTGAAAACTTTAGGGCATTTTTTTCCCCTTGAGTGTTGTTCATGTTGCACTAAAAAAAAAAAAAAAAAAAAGAGAGAGAGATTCACACAGTTCTTATTACACAGATATGGTTTGGATTTAAACCAGATATTTTAATCCTAATTATTCTGTCCCAAAATGAACATCAGAAATGTGTGAAATAGACCATTTCTGCCTGCCTGACAACAGATGGGTGGATTTTACAGCAGTCAGGGAGGAAAGGCAGCCACTTTTCAGCAGCAGAAGACTCTCCCAAGGATCCAAAGCCCCTGCTTGTTTGCAGAAATGCTTGCACTCTGGGGAGGAAACGCTTGACTGTTCATAAATAAATGCAGTCATCAGTGTTAGCTCTGGATGACCCCGTCCGTTTGGCACAAGTGGAATGCTTTGAAGCTCAGTGGGAAGAGGTCACTAATTAAATGCTAGACCAGGACAGACGCTAGTTACAAACAGAATGGGAGTTGTCTTGAATATTAGCAAGTGAAATGAAAGGCACAGAAATGGCTTCTTAGACCTGTTGGTACCCTGACAAGAAATGAATGCATGTAAGAGAAGTTTCTCCTCATAGGCATCACCTTGCTATTCTTTGACCATTTTCAGTTTCCCAAAGAAGAAACTTTCTTAAGGAACCTGTTTTAAAATGTCTTATAGATCTCAAACAATCCTATCTCCTTGCATAGAAACATTTGCCTGCTTAACTATATAATAAGATATATCACAACATATTTGGGTATTTTTAGTATTAAGGGAAGGAAGAGTTGTTCAGCCATCTCCAATTCTTTGTGACCCCATGGACTTTACCTTGGCAGGCTCCTCAGTCCATGGAATTCTCCAGGCAAGAATACTGGAGTGGGTTGCCATTCTCTTCTGCAGGGAAATCTTCCTGATTCAGGGATCAATCTCGGGATTCCTGCATTGCAGGCAGACTCTCTACTGTCTGAGTTACTAGGGGAGCCACCAGGGAAGTATTAAGAAACAGATATGTACATGTGTGGATATATATGTATGCTGTGTGTGTAAAATGATTGTCAGGCTAGAATTGAGTCTCTTATAGCTAAATATAATCTGCATTTTCTTAATCTCCACTTATGCTTACATGATTTTTTAGTAGAAATAGCACAATCCTTTGTACATATATAGAATGATATGTCAGTCTTCAGCTATAAAAAGAAGAAATGAATAGGAAGAATTCTTTTAATTCAGGCAAAGGCCCAATTTAGTAGATAAACTTTATAATCTTCCTTGAATATAGAGGAAGGTGGTTTTGTTTCCTGTTGAGGGAACTTTTTGTCTTAGCTGCACAGAAAAAACACTGAAGCATCTGTGCAGTTCGAAAGCCAGGTTACGTCTCTGCTGGTACGTTTCCAGTTACTGATCATGTTGATGGAGAGATTCCCGAATGCTGGACTGTGAGCATGTCCTCCCTAAAATGAGAGGAGATGCGTTCCCAGCAGATGTGCATTATTCATTGTCGTCAGCAGTCCAGGACCCCTGGCTTTTGAGCTGGACTGGACCTTAGCGTGCTTCTTTGGACCTCGGCCTCACCAGATCCCCCTTAGTCCTCTCAAGCAGAAAGAGGTACAGGTCCCTTTGGCCACACCTGTTTCTTCTTTGGAGGAATGAAAGAGAAGAGATCAGTGGCAGGAAGGGACTCAAAACACAGAAACCAGTCTCAAAAGAAGCTGAGTAAGCGTGAGCTTCAGCTCAGTTATAACATGTTTCCTCTTGCCTACGCCCCACCCCTTAGAATGCAGCCCAACAGACACCCAGACACCTTGAGGGGGTGGAAGAGGCTGAAGGAAAGTGAGGAGTGCGCAGCAGCTCCCTGGAGATGCGCGCACACCTCTGAGATGCTGTCCTTTTTTTTCATTAGGTGCTCCTGGTATTTCTGCTGAGAATTCAGTAGAAGGAGATAAATAGTAGGAGATAAGTGTAGTTTCACATGACCAATCCGTGGTAGGGACAGGGGCTTCCCAGGTGGCACTAGTCGTAAAGAACCTACCTGCCAGTGCAGGAGATGGAAGAGATGTGCTTTTGATCCCTGGGTCGAGAAGATCCCTGGAGGAGGGCATAGCACCCCACTCCGGTATTCTTGCTAGGAGAATTCCATGGACAGAAGAGCCTGTGGGCTACAGTCCATGTGGCCGCAACGTCGGACACGACTGAAGCAGCATAGTCCACAGTGAGTTCAGGTCTCTCTTCAAAGGAGTTCATTCAAATACCATTTATCCACAAGGGGACCTGTACTTCCCAGAGAGACAGCAGCTGGCCATTGTCTTGCGCCTTCTCCTCACATGGAGTGAGGTCTCAAGGAACCGACCATGGGAAGGTGCCTTTTTAGAGGAAGGTGAGGACATTTAGTCACAAGGGTGAAGCAGTATGAGCTGGCTGTCCCTGGGCGAGCACGGGTGCGAACACATTAAAATGGAGAGGAGCAGAAATGCCAGGAGCTAGAAAGAAACAAATATAAGCGCTTCACAGATTCCTCAGGCACAGCCTTGAGCTTTCACTTCTCAGAGCGGATGATTCCCTTGCGAGGGATCTCGAAATAAGGAGAGGCCAGGCCATGGAGATGGATCGAGACAGACATGCTTATTCGTATGAAGCTTCCAGTATGTGGCCCTTTCTTAAGAATTCATCAGACTCACGACCCCTGACCAGGGGTCTAACCCAGAATCTACACTGTAGCATAGCACAGTTTCCAGGAAGGTTCTTGGACTTCAGACTTCTTCTGTATTTTAACCCGTTAAGTTCCTAGGGTATAAACAAATGATAGACAGGTGGTCATGGTAGGGCAGACATCATTATAGTAACAGTTACTACACTGATCGTTTCTCAGCCCTAGTTGAGGATTCAGCTGTTTAAAGTATTTGAACAAAAATAACAGTACAACCGAAAAATTGGAGTGGTTCTTTATACAATGTTTAAAAGACCTTCACCTGCACCTGTGTATCCAGCTGCCAGCAATCCTTCTTTTAAGATCAACTTTCTGAACTATCTATTATTTTAAAAGAAAAATAGGTCCAACTTAATTAGCTCCCCAAGTACAAACTGATAACTAGAGACTTGTTGGACGGCCAGTTTTCTTGCAGAGTGGAATTTCAATCAGAAAACATGGAATTTAAGTGGAATTTGCCAGTTTTTGAAGTGGAACATTGGCAGATCTGACCTACTGGAGAATTGCCCAGGAATTTATTTTAGATGTGTGTGGGGGGTGGTTTTTTTTGTTTGTTTGTTCTTTTGGTTTTTTTTTTTTTTTTTTTTTTT
>SJYX01009901.1:83345-111306 GCA_006410675.1 Oreotragus oreotragus
GGTCTAACCCAGAATCTACACTGTAGCATAGCACAGTTTCCAGGAAGGTTCTTGGACTTCAGACTTCTTCTGTATTTTAACCCGTTAAGTTCCTAGGGTATAAACAAATGATAGACAGGTGGTCATGGTAGGGCAGACATCATTATAGTAACAGTTACTACACTGATCGTTTCTCAGCCCTAGTTGAGGATTCAGCTGTTTAAAGTATTTGAACAAAAATAACAGTACAACCGAAAAATTGGAGTGGTTCTTTATACAATGTTTAAAAGACCTTCACCTGCACCTGTGTATCCAGCTGCCAGCAATCCTTCTTTTAAGATCAACTTTCTGAACTATCTATTATTTTAAAAGAAAAATAGGTCCAACTTAATTAGCTCCCCAAGTACAAACTGATAACTAGAGACTTGTTGGACGGCCAGTTTTCTTGCAGAGTGGAATTTCAATCAGAAAACATGGAATTTAAGTGGAATTTGCCAGTTTTTGAAGTGGAACATTGGCAGATCTGACCTACTGGAGAATTGCCCAGGAATTTATTTTAGATGTGTGTGGGGGGTGGTTTTTTTTGTTTGTTTGTTCTTTTGGTTTTTTTTTTTTTTTTTTTTTTTTAGTAAAACAAAGATTGTCCTGATCCATAAGAGCATCTTCCCTTGCTGTCTTTCACGTGTTTTCAGACTCCTTCTTTAGAGGGACGTTTGATTTTCTTCCATTTTCCCTGTGAAGAAGTCCCACATCGCAGGGTCTGACGTGGCGCTTTCTCATTTCAGGTCAATCCGGGCCACGAACCCCTCGGAGCACGCAGTGATCCTCGCCGTGGTCTCACAAGCGTAAGCTCACCCCCAGCCCCGCGCTGGGAGCACCGCGGTTCCTCCTGAAACCTTCTCTGACATAACACGTTCTCGGAGCTAGCGAAGCTGGGGGGCAGGTCTTTGGCCTGACACCAGCAACCTTCGATCTCACTTGGGATTTTCCTTTTTTCGCAAGTTTCTAGAACTATGTAGGCCTTTCTTTTTATCCTCTCTAATTTCTGTTAGCACCTCAAAAAAAAGAATGGTTACTCACTGTATGCTAGAAATGGGTGGAAAATCTCAGGAGGAGGAGGTCTGAAGAGAATGTTGTTCCAGCTTACCTTTTTTCTTTGAAGAAAAGAGATAGGGAAATGCTTGGTTTTTCACTTAAGAAAAAATAAATTATACCATGAGGACTGGCACCAAAGCCCCTGCCAGAAAAGGAATGTGTGGCCTCTGTTAGGACTGTTATGTGGCTGGAAGCAGGACGAAAGGATGCATGCCAGTGCTGGAAGGGAACAAGAGTGCTTGAGCTGTAGGTCGGAGACTGTGGAGTGAGGAAGCCCTGTGCTGCACGTAGGACATGGCCCGCACTTAGAATGAGAGGCCAGGAAGGAGAAAAGCTGTGTGCACAGCTAGTGTGATAAGAGCCTTTGCCGGTACAAAAATGTGCTGTAGCCACTTAATGGCCATCACTAGCTTTGGAGAGCATAAGGCCTTAATCTGAGCCCAGGACTGACCGGACTTGGCCCTGTTCTGAGAGTTGGCACAGATTCTGCCCTGGAGGAGCTCACAGGCCAGCAGCTCAGAGTGTCAGTCTCCCTCAGGCCCCACCCAGGGGGAGATTTAAAATATCCATTCCAAGGCCATAGTGGGACAGTAAGAAATCCTGGCTTCCAAGTCTTGCCCGAACCAAAGACTCCTCCTGACCTGCGACTCCTTGAGTGTCTTGTTAGGAGCTGGGTCTCTTTACTTTGACACCTACCGCAGGGTCTGAGCCAAGAAACGTAAAGAAACTGTCCCACTGGCCTCAGCATCTTGCCATCCTAGTGGTGACAGGATCTCAAGGGAAAGAGTGAGGGGACTAGCCTTCTTTAGCCTCCTTGCTTATATTTTATCTTCTGGGGACTGGGAACTCTTAATAGGGTCTTAGAGCCTTGACATGGATACCAGACCACACAGCATTTGCCCAAGCCTGGCTGATTCCATGGGCCCCAAAACAAAACATTCGGCCTTTTTCCTGCTCCTAGAGCAAAAATGTGTACTTGTCCTTGACAAGTAGTGGTTTGTTGTGTCTCGTTGTGAGTTTTCACTTTTTTCCCTGTTTTTAGAACTATTTCATTCATAGAGGAAGTTAATAATGCTTCCCAGGTGGCGGGTATTGGTAAAGAACCCAGCTGCCGATGCAAGAGACATAAGAAACTCAGGTTCAATCCCTGGGTCAGGAAGATTCCCCTGGAGGAGGAAATGGCAACCAACTACGGTATTCTTGGCTGGGATATCCCATGGGCAGAGAAGCCTGGCAGGTTATAGTCCATGGGGTCACAATGAGTCGTACACGACTGAAGGGACTCGGCACGCACGGTAATAAGAATTAATGCTGCTTGTGCCAGCTGGCGTATGAAGTAGGGCGTGACTCATACCTTTGGAGCCCGTTTTGTGCCCCTACTTGTACCTTGAGGTCCTGAAGAGGGAGGCAGAAGAGCTTTTCCCTGTCAGGTGGGATTCAGCCACAGGTGGCGAGGCAGACACGCCCTGGGGTTTCTGGGCAGGCAGAGCTGTCTGCTTCTCCGGCCAATCCCTAGTGTCCTGTTTCTCGTCCCCATTTCTACGGTGCGTGCTCCACGTTACTTGCGGGCTGTCTTGGGGGCACCGTCTCTTATAAAGACGGCAGCAGAGCTTCAGCACGACTTCACGATCAGCTGACCCCATCCCCACCCTGTACTTAAACTGCAGCTCTGAGGCCTGGAGGCAGGCTCAAGGCAGGAAGCCGCCCCCTGAAATGAGAGCCAGTGGGTTTTGTCTCCTTCCCTCTAACTCGGCTCTCCTGATAGCTCTCCTTTCCTGTTGGCTCTGGGGCGCTGCAGCCTCTGATGCCAGCTGTCCTCCTGAGAGTTGGACCTAGCTAGGTCTAGGGTGGGGGCGGCATGCTTCCAGAATGTCTGGGGAGTGTCAAAGGGCACAGTGCTCTGCGGGGCGAGCGTTGCACATACGTCGCCCCTCGACGCGCTGCTCCTGTGCACTTGCTCCAACTCTGAGGGAGCCTCTCGTGCGGACCTGCGCTACAGTTCTCACCCACGCTGCTGGAGTTCCCGCTACCGTCTCTGCTCTTTTTGCATCCAAAGGCAGATGTGGGAGTCTGGCTTCCTGCAAGACAGGTGCCCGCTGCAGGCGTGTGCTGGCCAGGAAGCCGCTCTTGGAGCCAGCTCCCGGCTTCCTCCTCGCTGTCTCTGCATTTCAGCGTGAGGAGCCCTGGTTGTATCTGTTGAGTGACCACGTTTTCTGCTCTGTGGCAGATCCGGCAACTATGAAGAGGCCTCTGTGCTCCCACTTCTGCACGCAGGCTTCAACAGGGTACGTAAAGGATGGCCTGGCACCTCCCGCAGGTGCAGCTGTGCGTCTTGGCGCAGACATTTGGCCCCAGGACTGGGAGGGGAAACTGTTCTCGTGGGGGGTGACAAGTGTCCGCTGGCCAGGCTTTTTCCCTTTTTCTCTCATAACTTCATTTATCTTAGCAATGGATATGTAACGGCTAAAAATCTGTCTTACTATATCAGGTTAAAATTCCATAGTCCCAAAGTAATCCCACTTAAACCAGTTAGCATATGTGTATGTGATTATCAGTAGTCCCTAGATCGGTGCACAGGGTTCCATGGTCTTCAGGGCCCAGCCAGAGCTTACACCCCAGACACAGGTCCTTGATTCCAACAGCATCTGAGAAACCCCTCGTTGAAACCATACTTGTCAACAAAGAAGAATTCTGAGTGATGGCTCCCTGAGTAATCCTGATATTCAATTTGAAGATGAAGACTGCTTACTCAAGGAAACTTAACAAGCTCCAGAGGCTTACCAGTAGCTCAGGGTAGGGGCAGACTGAAGGCTTGATTGGAGGTGAGGCCCTATGCCTGCAAGTGGAAGGCCACACGATGGGATCAGTTTGAGAGAGAAGAAAAGGGGGTGGAGAAAATCTGAGTGATGGCTCCCTGAGTAACCCTGATATTCAATTTGAAGATGAAGACTGCTTACTCAAGGAAACTTAACAAGCTCCAGAGGCTTACCAGTAGCTCAGGGTAGGGGCAGACTGAAGGCTTGATTGGAGGTGAGGCCCTATGCCTGCAAGTGGAAGGCCACACGATGGGATCAGTTTGAGAGAGAAGAAAAGGGGGTGGAGAAAGAGCATCACAATATGGCTGCTTAAAGGGAATATAGCTCATAAGATTGAGGCATTACAGATCCTTACAGAGAAATTGTGGAGGACCTCACTTTATACACAACTTGAGGTTTTTTTAATAACAAGCATCTGTTTCCTCTATTAGAAAATAAAAGATTATCCTTTGGGAAAAAAATAGAGTAGAGAGCCACAGCTGACTTACGCAGCTTGTGAGCTGCTGCTTTAAACCAAAAACAACAGCAAAGAAAAATTCTGTGACAGCTACATGAATAACACTGATGCTCAACTAGAAGATTAAGATTGATTAAGGAGACTTACCACCAAACTGGATAACTAGGTTTACCTGGTGTCTTGGAGTCCCGTGATCGGGGTAATCTGAATCTCAGAGTGTGATGCATCCTTTTCCTGCAAAAATAGGAGACCGCCAGAGCCTTGTGAATTATGAGAAGTCCTTTGGGTGCTTTAAGCAACTGGTATTTCACCCTCCTAGGTTCAAAACAAGAATCTCTCCTTCGTTGTCAATCCCAGAGAAGCAGAAATTGCCCATGGGATGCCGTTCTTTTGGGCTTCAGTGTGCTTCTGTGGGGGAGTAACGGGGCTATGTAAAACATCGAAGGGGGTGCCACGGTTCACGTGTCACAGGGTCGAGCGGTTCTGGTCAGCCCCATCTCTCACCCCGACACCTGCCTCCTGTCCGTCATCACACCTTCAAAGGCTGGCACTTGCTTCTGGATGCTCTTCTCGTGTGCCACTCCATCTTAATGAGACAGTGCTTCGGAGCTTCCGAATGGAGAGTTATGCAAGGAAAGTCATCTAAGAAGTCATGTTGTGAGGACATCTTTACTTACTCATTTTCTGAGAAATGACAGGTGTTCATAAATCTGCTGTGGAATGTTGACCACCTCTGCACCCCAGCCTATCTCTGCCCTTCACGTCTGAGGCAGGCCCTCTCAGAATATGAGTGTGGAGGTCCTCTCCATTGCCTGGGAGCAGGTTGGGGAAGGCACGACACACCATGGGTACATCGATGAGCCCCAACGTGTGCTGTTGAGTGTCCCTTTGGAATTCAGCTTTTTTTTTTTAGGTCTATTATTTATTTTTTATTTTATTATTATTATTATTATTGTTTTACTCTACAATATTGTATTGGTTTTGCCATACATCAACGTGAATCCGCCATGGGTGTACATGTGTTCCCAATCCTGAACCCCCCTCCCACCTCCGTCCCATTCAGCTTTTAGTTCACTGATCCCGCTTCCAACCAGCTGGTGTGGAGACTGATGGTGTTTGGAGTGGTGCGTCTTGCCTGGAGGGCTGAGATGGCCCGTCTACTCAGAAAAGCTCAGGAGAAACACCTGTCCGCTTTGGGTGCAAATGCTACTGAGTAAACTTTAGGAGGGATGACACAATTGTTCCTTTTTATTCTTTTTGTAACCTGTCTGTGCTGCTCTGGAAGGTTTCACTTCTCTATCTGGATACAGTACTGCTTTCTGCAGGCAGCCATGGTGAGTGAAGCCCTTTGTGAATCCGTCGGGGCCACCTGGTATTCTTTAGTCCTGGGCCTGATCAAGGCCATTTGCCAGCCAGGTCAGGGTGCCCCCAGGTAGTTGGGGCTCTCTCCCAGAGAAGCACACCACACCATCCATGTTTTCCATCCCAAGTTACCATGACAGAATCGGCTGAGGCTGCTCCCCAGGTAGCCGGTCTCTTTTTTTGGGCAAAATCTTGTCTCTGGCAACTTTCTACCCAAGCACCCTTCCAAATATGCCAGCTATTCTTCTTGCCTTCTGTGAAGTTGTTTCCCACCTCTGAGTTATCTTGCTTATGTTAAACCATCTGCTGAAACTCAGCTCTGTGTTACTAGCTAATTGGACAGTGCTTCAGTCGATGGGTCTTGAATGGGGATCCAGGAACACATCGCACCATCAAGTACCCTGCAGCAGCTCTGCTCGAAGCCTCGGTAGCTCTGTGTGAGCGAGTGGCCGGCTGCATGGCACTTGGTCTACTCTGAGCCTTTTAGAAAGAGCGTCTCAGCAGAGGGCCATTGCAGCTGGTTTTTGTATCAACCTTCGTGTACCACTTTTTCTACTTGGAATGACGTTGACATGACGTCATTCCAAGTGGAATCGTTCCAAGGGACATCATTACGAGTTCATTCAGCAGGTGTTCAGGGAGCATGGACTCTGTGTGAGGCAGTGTGCTTGGCTTGTCAAGGATGCAGTGATCAGACAGCTCCTCCCTGCAGAGGTGTCTTACGGAGGAAGAAGTGGGGAACTAAGACTGATTGTCTGTCAGACTCCATTCTAGGTGATTGGCCTGATCCTCATCTACGGATGAGAGGTTTGGTATTTTCTGTTTTTGTGGAAGAGGAAACAGACTCAAAATGACTAGCTTGCAGAGCTCATACTCAAAACAAGTCAAGATGCAAATCTACGGTGTTTAACTGCCAGCTCCTTGCCTGGTCCACCAAAGTCATATTTCCCAAACTGTTTCAAGGAATGCTAGTGGCCCAAAGCTCTTACGAGGTGTCCAGGACCAAAGGCTGCTGTGGTCAAGTAAGTGTGAAAAATCAGTGAAGACTTTGCTTCTCCTCCTCCTGTCCTGAGAATGTCCAGTGCCTGTTGGCAGTGTCACACCTGAGCGTGTGGAGAAACACTGTGCTAAAGACACGTGCCTACATTTCTGGAAGCGGGGCCCAGGAATCTGCATTTTAACCAAACACCCGCATTATTCTTAGCATGTTGAAGTTTAAGGAGCACTGTTCTTGGTTCACTCAGTTTATTTCAGATTTTTGCATTAACTAACTACAGTCTTAAAATTCCCCAAAGATTTTCCTACTGCCCTTAGTCTATAAAACACTCTCTGAGTGTCACTTACGTGCAAACAAAGCACTCCAATGTTTAGAAGGCTGACCTTTACCACACTGAAAGTTCTTAGGAGACCTAAAGGAAAATAAGAATCATAAAAAAGTACTACGTGGCTATGAAAGTGAAAATGTAACATCATTTTATATTTTATATGTATAAGCATATTATATGCTTATACATATAAAATATATCCATATACACAGAGATATGATAAAAGTCTAAGGTAAATAAACCAAAATTAATGATATCTCTAGCCTTATGATATTATCAGTGATTTGGAGATTTTTCTACATTTTATACACTTTAAAATTAACGTTACTGAAAAGAAATGTAACTGTTTATCTCATCCTTTTCAAGAACTTATTTTATTATGATCTTTTTTTGTGCTTTATGAAGCATCATCTGACTCTTCTCAGAGCTCGGATACAGACTGACACGTAATCTCCAGCTGCCCAGAAGCTCAACCAAAACTTCACCAAGTTTGACTTTGCTTTGCAAATAGAAAGCATTTCCGTCCATGTGTCTCTTCATGGTTCCCCTTCTGTTCTTAGCCCTTCCCAGCTTCTTCCTGGGATAGTGGGACCAGAGGCACAGGGAGAGTCGTGGGGCTTTGCTGGTGATCTCCAGGGAGATCCACGCTAGATATGTGGAAGTGTGTGTGTGTGTGTGTGTCAAAGAGACAGGCACGGGAGAGGGAGCAGTGTGAGGCATTCAAATGGGGAAAGAAGCAAAGACCTTCCCTTCCATCCAGGAGACATCACTCACAATGCACACGGTGAAGGCATCCAGGCTCAGGTTTCAGAAAACTTCCGGTCATGCAGCAGCAGCCCAGTTGCTTCAGTAATTAGCAAGGCTGGGGAGGTGTTCTAACCCTTGCATGTTTATTTTCCTGTGAATGTTCATAGCGAACTTTCCCCCATCTTTGTTATAGTTAACTGTACAATATTATCTGCTTTCTTGTCTCGTATACATTTAAACAGGCATTTCAAACACCCTGACAGCTGTTTTATTTCATCTCATCTTACTTACTAGTTGTCTTATATAACAAAGTTACCTGAGGTTGGAGAAACAAGCCTTTTTTGACTGTTTAAGAAGTAATTGTATTTGTCTTATGTATTATCTTTGCTTTTTTCCCCCAGAGATTTATGGAAAACAGCAGCATAATCGCTTGCTACAATGAACTGATTCAAATAGAACATGGGGAAGTTCTCTCACAGTTCAAATTAAGGTATGTAGCAAAATAGGATGAACACGAGGTTAACTGTTCTATGGCCAAGCTTGTCTATCCTCAGGCTGAGGGTCACAGTAGAACCCCAGAGATTTTGAAGCTATTGAACAAGTGATGGTAGCTGCTAAAAGAGAAAGTCTAAACTGGGAGCCCTTTGGTATAATGAAATAAATTGGAAACGTTTCTTCTTTTGACAGTATTTTCCACTATTTACAGCAGTTTTAAAATTATACCCTAGGAAAAGTACTGTTTAACTTCTGTACAATTATATGGAGATTAAGAATAGCCTTTGAGGATTAGTACTTAGTACTTGCAACATTTATAAATTCCTACTTGGATTGGTATAGATGCACCCAGGGGTATCTTTTATGCTAACTACGGTAATTGTTCCCTATTTGTAATAGCAGTTGCCTGAGACCTGCCTGTGGTCTCAGGATGCATGAGGTATCTTCAAGAGCGTTTTGAAGTCTCTGTGCATATCTGGTGCTCTTAGCTTCTCTGTGGTGCTCACTTGTGAGATAAATGGATTCTCTTGGTGTCTGGGTGGTAGGATGCTCTGCTTCTGGGGCTTCTTGACATAGCTGAGTTCTAGCCCATGCCTGCTTTTGCTCAGGCTCTGCTCTGGCACGCTCTCAGGACCCTGATTTCTTCAACCTGTCCCTATGAGCAGAGAGAGCAGGGGAAAGAAGCGGCTCAGGGCAGCTCGCAGCCCCTGGGAGGCCAGTCTCAAGGGGCTGCAGGCTACAGGATGCCAGAAGGGCCCTGGCTCCTCTCTCCGGCAGACTGAGGGGTCACGTGGCTTTCGGTGTGTGCGTGCATGCTAAGTTGCTTCAGTCATGTCCAACTCTGTGCAACCGTATGGACTGTAGCCAGCCAGGCTTTCAGACTCAGCGAAAAATAAATAAGACAGCATCTCTTTGAAATGGCTCTGTTTCTTACCTTGATTACTGAATTTGCTTTCAAAGAGAACAAAACCCTTTCTAAACTTAACTTTTCTGGGCCATCCTCTGTCCCTTGAAAGAAAAATGGGTGGGCATGAACCCACAGAGGCGGCTCTTCTGCGGTTCACCCTGCTCAGGGAAGTCAACTGTTTGGTGGCTCGAGAGCTCTAAGAAGTGTGGGGGTAAACAGTCCCTTTTGCAGTCTTAAACAGCTGAGAATCTCAAACCAGTGGGAGTTCTTGGTAAGGAAGAAAAATCCCTTGGTTTCTTTGTATTCATATATTTATTAGCGTCAGGGAACTTCATAGAATTTCTTAGGGAAACCACACTGCCTTTACTACAGCAATTTATTTTTAATTGTACTTTAATTGTTTTTATTCCTGGGGGGTCTCTTCTGTTTTTATGGAGAGTGAAAAAAACTTTGTACTTTTATTTTAGATGTTTTCATAATAAATAGAATTAGGAAAAGAGAGATTTCATTTTGGTTTAATTCTTCAACAGTTGTATGCTCTACCACAAAAGTAAACTGCAGACGCCTTACTGCTTTGATCGGCAATTCCCTCATTTTTTAAAAAATGACTGCCTGAGTTTTCCTAGGCAGCATGAAGTATGATGGCAGAGGTGAGAAGGTACCTCGTCAAGGGGGAGTGGGGCGAAGGCAGGTCTGGCAATTTGAAATAAATGTCCACAGGCAGCACTGGAGCAAAAAAGGAAAGGGCTTTAGGTTATCGTGCTGATGAAATCTGCTCAGAGCCAGGGGGCTGAGAACTTCTCAAGGACTCACAGATTCAGAACTCAGCAAGGTTCTAAGCATCTAACACTGTGCAAGTCCCATAACTTCTCACCCGTCAGTGGCTGGAGCTGGTTTGCAGAGTTGGGCTCATTGTAAAGGTCGTAGTGAAATGACTTGGGTTCTTAGTCCAAATCTGCGTTATGCTGGTGAACGGACCTGGCCCAGCAGCTGCAGTCCCAGGAAGGTGGGTTTACTCAGAACCCTGACCCCCTCATCTTCTGCACCAGCTTCAGCTTGGCTGATAGGAAGCCTCCCTTCCCAGCCACAAGCAACCTGCTTGGGAGCAGCCCCTACGGGGGGAAGGGAGCCAAGTTCTCTGCAAGAGAAGACAGAGGAGGAAGGACTAAGTGTTCAGGTCCTTCTGATGCTGTTTGGCTGGTTGTACCTCAGCTGTCTTCAGCTCCCTTCTTGTTTTTTGGAGAAGTAGCAGTGTTCTTGCCTGGAGAATCCCAGGGACGGGGGAGCCTGGTGGGCTGCTGTCTCTGGGGTCTCACAGAGTCGGACATGACTGAAGCAACTTAGCAGCAGCAGTGGTGGGGTGTGTGGTTTGATTCTCCCTAAGCCTAGTGGACGGCAGAGNTGCCTGGAGAATCCCAGGGACGGGGGAGCCTGGTGGGCTGCTGTCTCTGGGGTCTCACAGAGTCGGACATGACTGAAGCAACTTAGCAGCAGCAGTGGTGGGGTGTGTGGTTTGATTCTCCCTAAGCCTAGTGGACGGCAGAGGCAGTGACCCTCCGTGGTCTCTCCAGCTCCTTAGGGTACTTCAGGACATCTAAACCATCTACCTGCACCCCAGGGGCTGACAGGCAACTCTGTGACTTGCTGTTGATAGGGGAAATGAGGCTCTGTGTTATACAATGCCAGAATAATTATAGTCTAATTATATAATACTTTTCCCTGCAATTCCACCCCCAGCTGCAGCTAAATATGTGACATTACTAGCATTCAGCAAGGACACGCTGTACTGCATGGATAATACTGGGTGCTGAAGGCAGACACTTCTGGCCAGTCTTCGTGGATGGTGACCATATTTACTTAACCAAGAAAAAAGATCATGTAATCAAACATAAGATACCTAATCTAGAAATTCCATTATATGAGAATAACTTTTAAAGATAGAACAGAATCCTACTTCTGTGTACACGTGGTGGATCGCTTTATTGAAAAGAATTCACGAAAGGGGAAATGGCTAGGGAGACTAGGGAGAACTGATGACCCCTTATCACTTGTATTCTTGTGCTTCTTTATCATGAAAAGAACTATGTTAACCAAAATATCAGTAGGAAGAACTGATGACCCCTTATCACTTGTATTCTTGTGCTTCTTTATCATGAAAAGAACTATGTTAACCAAAATATCAGTAGGATTTGGGTATTTATTGGGAGTTTAAGCTGATGTGTGTGCTAAATCTCTTCAGTCATGTCCAGCCCTGTGGACTGTGAGTTTACACTAGTGAAGGATGAGCTATTGTTTCATCATTAGGCAGTCTGATACCCACTATCTGAGGCTTACACCTGGATCAATTTATTTTACTTATTTTACTCCAAGTCTTAAGACAACAGCAGTCCTCCATTTTAGAAGGAATCAATTCCTGATGCGCAAACCTCGGTATTCTGTAGAACAGTACACCTCTCATTACCAGCCGATGTTTTTAGAGCACTTTATGCTCACGTGGGCTCTGCGTGACAGTCGTGCGCTACAGGAGTGGAAACCGAGCTGTGATGGCTTAAGGTAACCAGCCTGTGCTGTGTCGCTGCCCAGGAGCGGTGCTGGCTGGTAGCACGCCCATGACTCCCTCCCTGCCACTGCCACCCTCCTGCTGGGGTGTGAGTTTGTGTCCAGAACCTTCGCCCTTCACGCCACCACCTTGCGCAATCCATCCTACCCCAGTTCTACAGCCTCGGTGTGTGTGTCTCAGAGGGGTGTGCATGTTTTGTTGGAGTAGATTCTAGAGTCCCTTTGTTAGGAACACAAGAGATCGTGTAACCCAACCACCCCAGCACAGCTGACAGAGGAAACACCGAGAGCCAGAGAGACTCTTGGCACGGTCACGAGTGCCTGATATGTAGGTGCCAGTGCTGGAGCAGAATGCAGGCACCTGAGCTAAGTCAGACGCACTCTGCACACCATCGTAGCACCGTGTTCCCTGTAGACTTTTTGTTGTTCACTCGCTCGGTCGTGTCAGACTCTCTGTGACCCCATGGACTGCAGCACGCCTCTGTCCTTCACCATCTCCCAGAGTTTGCTCAAACTCATGTCCATTGAATCAGTGATGCCACCCAACCATCTTGTCCTCTGTTGTCCCCTTCTCCTCCTGCCCTCACTCTTTCCTAGCATCAGGGTCTTTTCCCATGAGTCGGCTCTTTGCCTCGGGTGGCCAAAGTATTGGAGCTTCAGCATCAGTCCTTCCAATGAATATTCAGGGTTGATTTCCTTTAGGACTGACTTGTTTGATCTCCTTGCAGTCCAAGGGACTCTCAAGAGTCTCCTCCAACATCACAGTTTGAAAGCATCAGTTCTTTAGCACTCAGCCTTCTTTACGTTCCATCCATAGTCTCACATCCATACACGACTACTGGAAAAATCATAGCTTTGATATACGGGCCTTTGCAGGCAAAGTAATGTCTCTGCTTTTTAATACACTGTCTAGGTTTATTATAGCTTTGTGATATTTACCTGCTTCATGTGGATCTTCATGGACAACTAAGATAATGAAGGGAAAATGGTTACATTGCCAGCACTTTTTGGCTTTTCACAACAATATTCTGTTTCTCTGGAGCTTCTTCTAATTTTTCAACTTCTCAACCTGAAGACTACAAAAATACATTTGCATTGCTGTGTTATATGGCTCGTAAGAACAGAAAAATTAAGCTAAATTTCTTCTACGTGAAGAATATTAATAATTAATGGAGGAAATTTAATTCTCAAACTCTAGGAATATGATTCAAAGTAATTACTTCATCTTGCTACAGGTTTATTTAAACAGAACCATCAGCCAATTTGATTTAAAGCCTAGATTTACACATGGCAGTCCCATACCATTTGTCGCCGGGGACAATAATCTGCTGGTCCTGCCAGTATACTTTCACTATAACTGTTAATAAAGATCTGCTTTGTTCCATGGGGCATGATACTCACCAGAGAGTATCACTCTCACTTTGTAGTGAACATCTGATAGATCCATTTTGGCAGCTGGAGCTAAGATCTTGTATGAAAGCAGCCTCTAGAATTGACAGAAACAGTCATATGCGGAGGTAGCTGTTTACATACTTAATTGAGCCACACAGGTACTTTAAGAAAATACTTGGGGGTGAGGGGAATGTATCATCTGATCAGACGTGTTAGCACTTCATTATCCAGCTCCCACATAGACTTGCTTTTCCGTGTGGGACTGCTGGAGACAGGGCTTGCTTTCCTGTGGTGCTGGGCTGGGTACTGGACCCAAAGCCCTGCGCACACTTGCAACGAGACTAGCTCTTACTTGCTTCTTCCTGAAACGTGGTACAGTAATGACTTTGATGACAGTTTTAAAATCCTCCTTGATTATTTTTCACATTTTAAATGATCGTGTTTACAAATGTAGCATTGCTAACAGGACAGTATACAGCTCATATTAGGCAGGCTGTAGCAACTTACTTTGTTTTTTGTTTTAATTGAAGGATAGCTGCTGCACCATATTTACAATATGTGCTGTGCTTAGTTGCTCAGTCATGTCCAACTCTTTGTGACCCCATGGACCGTAGCCCACTGGGCTCCTCCGTCCATGGGATTCTCCAGTCCCTGTCCTCCTCCAGGGGATCCTCCCAACCCAGGGGTCGAACCCAGGTCTCCCACATTGCAGGCAGATTCTTTACTGTCTGGGCCACCAGGGAAGCCCAAGAATACTGGAGTGGTAGCCTCTCCTTTCTCCAGGAGACCTTCCTGACCCTGGAATCAAACTGGGGTCTCCTGCATTGCAGGTGGATTCTTTACCAACCAAGCTACCAGAAAACCTCTATGTTACAATATAGTGATTCATAATTTTAAAAGGTTATGCTCCATTTATAGTTAAAATATTATACTGTATATCCCTATAGCTTATTTTATACCTAATAGTTTGTATTTCTTTCTCCCCTCTCCCCAGTGGTAACCACTAGTTTGAACTCTATATCTGTGAATTTGCTTTTTGTTACATTCACTGGTTTGTTGATTTTTTAGATTCCACATATAGGTGATACCATATAGTATTTGTCTTTTTCTGACTTATCTCACTTAGCATAATGCCCGCCAAGTCCATCCATGTTGCTGCAAATGGCAAAAGTTTGTTCTTTTTGTGGCTGAGTAATATTCCATTGTATATCTGCACCACATCTTTATCCATTCATCTGTCGTGGGTACTTGCGTTGCTTCCACATCTTGGTTATTGTGAATAATGCCGTTACGAATATTGGGGCGTATGTATGTTTTTGAATTAGTGTGTTTGTTTTTTATGGCTGTGTGCCTAGGAGTGGAATTGCTGGGTCATACGGCGGTTCTATGTCATGTGGTAGTTCTGTTTCCAGTTTTTTGAGAAACATAGTTTGGGGCAATTTGAATAAGAAAACGCCTTACCCTACTGGGCATCTTGGTTGAGTGGGGTTATGTTCTCCCTCGCTCACCTCCATCTCGATTACTTGCTGTGCTTACCCTCCCACACCGGCGTCCTCATCTCTGCAGTGACAGGAACACCAGCCATCAGTGGACTAAAATCCTTCATTTTCCATGCAGGTTGTCTTGCTCCTATTGAAAGCAGTTCTTGGTTTGATGTTCCAGATACACTCATGAGAAAGTATAGGTTAGGGTTAACTTTTCTTCTCACCAACAGCCTTTGAAAGCTTTAGAGAACAAAGAATTATTCTGAGATCGTGCAAATAATATTAAGTACTATGTCTTGAAATCTTATATTGTCCCAAGTACTTTTGAGACATAGCTCACATAGACTATCTGTGTTGAGTCTTACAACAAAATTTAAAGACCCTGCCGGCAATGTAGGAGACCCAAGTTCGATCCCTGGGTTGGGAAGATCCCCTGGAGGAGGGCATGGCAACCCACTTCAGTATTCTTGCCTGGAGAATTCCATGGACAGAGGAGCCCAGTGGGCTACAGTGCCTGGGGTCACAAAGAATCAGACATGGCTGATCAACTAACACTTCACTTCACTTTGTAGATGAGGAAACTGGACACAGCAAAGAGAAGACATTGCCCAGGGCCCCATAACTGGCAAAACACCGAACCAAGTTTCACCCAGTTTTTTTTTCTACTCTCTGCTGTGTAAACAGTTCAAAGTAAAATGGCAAAAAAGTTAGATGCCTTATGAGAGAAAAAATGAATAATATTTTACGAGTTTATGAGAAGAAATATCTGTCTAGTAAATTAACATTTTTTGAATAACTGGCAAAACACCGAACCAAGTTTCACCCAGTTTTTTTTTCTACTCTCTGCTGTGTAAACAGTTCAAAGTAAAATGGCAAAAAAGTTAGATGCCTTATGAGAGAAAAAATGAATAATATTTTACGAGTTTATGAGAAGAAATATCTGTCTAGTAAATTAACATTTTTTGTGGGGGTAATGTGTAAGAAAGCCTTCACTGGACTTGTTTAAACAGCCAGCATGAATAAGAAAGCTCTGGAAACTAACTTGGTCTGCATCGTGACACTGAGTGTAAGAGCCTCGCTGCCCTTGGTAGGGATAAAGACTGTGTCCAGCACAGCGCCCACGACAGCCTCTCATGTGCTTTCCTGTGAAACAGCCCGCTGCCCGCACAGACACCCTACTCCCACCTGGGGTCGGTGACAGCAGTCAGCCACTGTGTGTGGGCCGGGTCACCCACACGCACGGGAAGTTATCTCGTTTCCCTTCAGGAACCCCATGAAAGAGACATACAGTAACACAGATGGGGAAACCAAGGCCCAGGAAGGCCAAGGAATTGCTCCAAGGAAAATCCCGGTAATAAATACTGGAACCCAAACATCCACCCATATCTTTCTGACCCCGGAGCCTTCCCAGCTGATTCCCTGTTTGGCTGCGTTTTTGGACTTTGTTTTGCTGGCTGTCTCATGGTGCTGCCTGTCACCGGCCCACCTGCCCGCGGATCTGCCCTGAACTGCAGAGAAATCAGACATGTTTCTGTTATAGGCCGGACACAGGTCCACTTCCACCTGGACTCGAACAGTCAGTTCTGTTCATGAAACACATTTGTTTTGTACCTCCCTCTTTTTTCCTTTCTTTACGGGAGAAAAGCAGAAGTTTCTTCATATATACTTGCATACCAAGGAGATATCCAGGGAAAAGGAGTGAACTCACACCTCCAGCTTTTACAGGGAAGCCAGGGAGTGGTTTTACTGATGAGGAAAAGGGGCTTTCTGCTCTCTACCAGCTGTAGTGTTGCAGGCAGTCCTTTCACGGACGGACGAGTCCTTCCTTCTCCAGTTAGCTCCTGATGGTCAGGAAACCTGCATCTCTGGGAGAGGTGATAGGCCGATGGTGTCACAAACTATGAATCACTGGCAGCCTTTACCTGAAAGAGGAAGGAGCAGGGGCTGGGTACAGTGGGTGCCTGGTTAGGGGGATCCTTGTATTAAAGGGAAACTGTACTGATTGCAGAGTTTCCCTTGGGGCACCCTCTCAGGCCCCTTTACAAGCCTGCCAGCATCCTAAACGTAAAACTCAAGCACAAGGAGGAGGTTGAGGAGAGGCTATTATATATAAGGGGGAAATTTAAAAGGCCTTTGTGCCATAGATTTTAAAGGGTGTCATCACGAGCGAGTTACATCATGTATGTTCTTTTTCAGTACCAGAGTCCTTCCCAGGGCAGTTCCACTTCTCAGGCCATGTGTCTCTCCGTGAGGTAGCAGAAGCACTTGACATTCATAAATATTTTCTCTCTTCCTTCCCATCCATTGAAACGGTTTGCTTCAAAGCACTTAAGTGGTGCTCACCATGTGCCAGACACAGTCCTTAGCATTTTGCACATACTCGTTTATCTCTTAAAACAGTTCTATGAAGCAGGTACTACTGTCCGAGCCGTTTTACAGATGAGGAAACTGAGGTCCAGAGAAGATCAGTAAACTGCCCGTGGTGCTAGTGATGGACAGGAGCCAGGGTGTGAACTCGAGCGCCTTGGCTCCACATCCATGTCCTGGAGTACCTGTTGCATTGTGAGGTCGCCTGCCTGGCACGAATGAAGTCCTGTGACTTCTACCTGTATTTACAGCCTAGCAGCAAAACCAGAGTAAACACATAAGAAAATATGAGCATTTGGCCAACAAATAAGGAGAACAATACATTATCAAGTATTATCCATTCCTCAGCTATTTACTGAACAGTCCTGAATATCCAAAGACAAATCTGAAGTAACCTTTGCCCTTGAGGATTTTCATGTCTCGTTGGGGAGAGAGAAAGAAAAGAATTTAGGTCCAGTGTAATAAGGCATCAGAAGCCTGCACAGGATAGGGTGGGAGTCGTCGGAGAGGCACAGGCTCCAGCTGGGTAGGGGCTTAAGGACAGCTTGCTGGAGGCGGGTAGAATTCGGAGTTGACATGACCAGGAGGTGGGGAAGCAGGTGGGCAGAGAGCAGGTGGGCAGAGTCCCACAGGTTGGGAGACAAGCCCAGGCTGCCTAGCTGCAGGCAGGGCTGCACCAGGGGACTGTGAGCCCGACCTGATGAGCAGAGGTCCTGCTGCCCGCCCAGGGAGGGCGGCGACCACCACAGGAAAGTGATAGAAGGTCAGCGAAGACAGTGTCACCGCCCCTTCCTCTCCAGTGACCCCTGGAAGTCCTGAGAGCCACCGCCCAGCCCCTCCTCTCAGGGCGGACGGTGCTAGTAGAAGCCGGCTTCCCCAGGGAGCAGCTCCCCACATGTCCCAGCATCACCGTGTTCCCCGCTGCTGTCATCTCTGTGGAGGGCAAAAGTGATTCCATGTGCAAGACCGTTTCTGAAGCAGCACGTGGATGTTAGTTATGCCCAAAGAAATCCGTGACCTAGATGCAGTGTGCTGACATTCTCCCCACAGTCCTGTTGCTTGTCCCCTCCACTCAGCTGCTCATCTGGTGATTCTGTTCTTTGAGAAGAAATGGGAGGCTGTGGACAGGAGCTGGGAGGCAGCCAAGGTGATAGCTCTAAATTCCAGGGCCCTGGACAGAATTTTGGAAAGAAGCTTTTGAGTCTGCCCAAACCAACATGTGCTCGGTGGGGACAATGCCTCAGGCCTGCGCTGTGCCCAGCTGCGAAAGGACTCCCTCCTGCCCAAGGCTTTTAACTGAATTTATGCTTCAGCTAGACCTGAAGTGGCCCCAAGGCATAGCATTCGTTAATAGACAGTGGCAATCATCTATTAATATTATCTAGACACGAGAGATCCAATTGCTTCCTTGTAGAAATGTGGCTAATAGAAGGCATGACCTGTTGAGTGGAGTTCTAGTTAGGTTTTTTTTTAAGACTTTTTTCTGATGTGGATCATTTTCAAGTCTTTATTGGATTTGTCGCGATATTGCTTCTGTTTTATGGTTTGGTTTTTTGGCTGTAAGGCATGTGGGATTGAACCCGCATCCCCTGCATTGGAAGGTAAAGTCTTAACCACTGGGTCAGCAGGGACATCCCTCTAGTTAGTTTTTATGGGCTCTTTTTTTTTAGTGGGGTGCCATTGCCTTCCCCGAGAATTTTGCCTAGGGCCTGAAATATACAGGCATTTTCAAGGCTCTGACCTTTAAAGGTATAACACTTTCCATTCACTAGAGATAAAAAGTTGCAGAACAGAGAATAACATTTGTCTTGTTGGAAGTTTATAGAGACATTGTCACCAAACCTACTTGGAGGACTGTTGTAAGAACAAAGGATTCTCACACCAAAAAGTTTGCAGCAACCAACACCCCTTCCTGTTTGGTGTAAAAAACAACCCGACTCATAACTCGGGAAAGACGGTTTTTTGGGACACAAGTCCACCATCTCCTTGGTCTGCTGACTTTGTGGAAAAGCCACTATTCCTTGCCCCAAGCACGCTCTCATTTATTGGCTTGTCAAGAGGTAAGCAGTATGAGCTTGGACTTGGTAACTGTTACATGGCAAAACTTTTGTGAATTGTGGTGGGGGGCGGGGCGGTGCTGTGCCGTGTGGCTTGTGGAATCTCAGTTCCCTGACCAGAGACTGAACCTGTGTCCCTTGCAGTGGAAGCTCGGAGTCCTAACCAGTGCACTGCCAGGGAATTTCCAAAACTCTTGTGAACTGAATGCATTCCTAAGAAAGTCTGTCTGAATCACTGAGGGCTAAAGTAGTAATAATATCGCTGTCTTAGGGTAACTCTCACCAAATACTGCCTAGCTGAGGTTTTTGGTAGAGTAAATAATACCTTGCTTCTTTATTGAAAAATAGCCACATACAGCACATTGACCAATGTAAATACCTCCCTGAATCCTGCTGACAGTTTACACTGCGAAAAAAGAAGTTCCTTCAGCAAAGGTAATGTTCAGCCTGACGTTTTACTAGCACAACTTAACACCCCAATACAGAACACACCTATTCATTCACCCCAAGGAATACACCAAAAACCACGCTCTTCATCCAGCTGCACCATCAATTACATCACAAAATGCCTCTGGTGAAAATGCAAGCTCCCCCCACAGCTAACAGCTGGATCCACTTAACAATCCTTTCAACTCTGTTGACAGTTAAGAAGATGTGGGACAGAGCACAAACTCACCACGGAGGAGTAGTCCCTGTTTTAAAAAGCACTTCCAATCTCCATGCATCTTTAAAGTGAACTTAGAGACACGTGATGCCTAGGAGAAAGCCAAAGGCGGATACTCCAGACATTAAAATTATGTGTTAGATTTCTCACATTTAAGTGCACACTGAGGCAGTGAAATAACATCCATTTTCTGGCTTCAATGAGCCTAGTAGCAGAACCTCAGGGCAGAAAGCAGACTGCAACACTGAGGGGAAAGCCTTCTTTAGAACAGACGTGCTTAAGAATACTTGCTGCTGCTGCTGCTAAGTCGCTTCAGTCGTATCCGACTGTGCGACCCCATGGACTGCAGCCCACCAGGCTCCTCCGTCCATGGGATTTTCCAGGCAAGAGTACTGCAGTGGGGTGCCACTGCCTTCTCCTAAGAATACTTGAGGCAGGCACAAATAAGAAACAAATGGGACCCTTTTAGAAATGCAAATAGCTGTACTGGGAAGACAATGAAATTGGTAGAAGTTGCAAAAGCAAACTCCAAGGGCAGGAGGAAGCAGGAACCTAAGGTAAAGTAATTTGGGGCCAAGAAGGAAAAGGCAGCAAATGGTTCCTGCTAAGTTTGAGGCCTTTTACTAAAGCTGTTCACATTTTTAAAAGTTTAATACCACCACCCTGCTTTTCAGGTATATGAAACAGATAAAGACATGACAAGACTTAATTTAGCTTCCAGTCACACAGTCCGCAAGAGATGGGACCAAGATTTGAACCCACACCTGGTCGGGTCCATGACCTGCACGCTTTCTGTTATATTCAGCCATGTAGTTTAGAGAAACTGGGAGCAAAAGTCCTGGAAGTTGCAAAGCTTCATGGGGTGGCTTCATGCTTAGAGGCCGGGCAGCTAGGAAAAGCTGGAAAACAAAAAGGGCCTAAGAAAACGAAAACTTGAGAAAGAAGCCCCTGAAATAGCCTCAGCTAGTAACAGTCAAGGTGGTGGAGATTGACTGATTCCAGCTTAGAGCCCAAAGCAAGACCTAGGGCCTGACCCACTTTTTTTTTTTTTTTTTATTTTCTATTCTCTTTACTCATCACAGTTGAGTAGAGACATACAGCTCCCTCGTCCCTACCTCGGCGTCTGTCCGGCAGCCTCCTCTGCATCCCAGCAGATGAAGGCAGTGGTGTGGATGCATTGGACATTTACCACAAGCCCTTCCTGCTGCCCTTGGATCTGGAACTGCCTGGGCATTTTCTTGGAAGCATTCAGATGCTTTCTCTGATGTGAAGGAGTTCGATAGCTTTGCCTTCATTCACTGGGGGACCATTTTATGGGAATACGATAAGTTTGGATTATATATGATGGCCAGGATTAATAGAAGAATATTAGGGGAGTGAGACCAAAAAGGAAGCAGGAAAACTGCTGGCAGAGTGCTGCCATGCCTGGTTTCCCCAGCCTGCATACCAGTTGGCCTTGCCATGTGAGTATTTGGGGGAGAAGAGGCGGCAGAGCATCTCACGTCCTGATTCAGCCACTTCCTCTCAGAAGCAGTGGAGGTGCCACAGGCCCCCCTGGAGGCCGCCGGGCCCTTCGTCCTGCCTACTTCCCCAGGGTCTGGATGCGAGAGGAACCTCATACTCCCCTTTGCCTCATCCGTGGAACCTACCAGGAGCCAGACTAAGCCCAGAGAAGGTTTGACTGGAGGCCCCAGAGGCTAGTAGAAGGGGAGGTGAGATAGATTTATAACCACGTTTTCTACTTCCTCATATGGGCAGATTAGTCCACGTCACTGAGCCTCAGTGGACAGATCTGCAACTGAAGGGTGATGAATACCAGACTCACAGGTTGTCATGAAGACCTCAAGAGAGAGCTTAAAGAATTCCTTGACCTGGTGCCACCACACCCATGGGGCTGAGAGCCCAGAGCCTGGAGGGGGCAGCCTGGCGGTGGCTGGGCTCGATCCTTGTGGGCCTTGTGCCCCGTGAGTCTAAGCCTTGTGTAGTCAGCACCACGGTGGGCACAGCTGGAGAGCGGTGTCCTGTGGGATGTGGGAAAAGTGCGTGGGAATTTCACTGCTGAGCGTGATGAGACCCTCTGTAGGAGCCACTGAGTACCTGGACGGAAGGATCTTGAGAGCTCTCTTTGTCCGTGTAGGAGTGGCAGGGGGTCTACTACGCCAGACGGAAATCCGGCGACAGCATCCAGCAGCACGTGAAGATCACGCCGGTGATCGGCCAAGGAGGGTGAGCGCCAACTCTTAACCTCTGCTGCTTGAGGGGCCCCTGTGGGCATCGGGTTTGTATATGGGAAATGCAAGTGGGTTAAACCCACCAATACAACAGGATTGGGTGTGTACATAGTGCGTGCCGAGGCCGCCTCCATGCAGCCACTGAACAAATCACCCCTCTTCTCCTGCCTGTGGGCCTTCTGAAGCCTCAGCCCAACTATCCACCTCCTTGGTTGTCTGTGGTTGTCCCCACGCCCCAAGGTGCCAATTTCTAGACCTTCCCTTGTCATCACTGCAACTACAGAACTTCGAGGCTCCCTGCCTCAGCCCCGCCTGGCAGCCGAGCTCCTCTCCTTGGGGTACCGGCTCTGTGAAGATTCTCTCCAGGCCTCGGGGCTCGTTCATGAGGGGAAGGAACATGAGGGTCATGCTTAGGAGAGAAAGGTGTCTGACCAAAAGCTGAGGCAGCTGATTGCGTGTAACCTCAGCTTACCAGATGAGCCTATTCGTTTGCAGAGAAACAAAGAAAATAAGCGATTTCTTTTCCTTCTCCCAGTTGTTTGTGAGAAGGTTTATGGAGCCAAACAGGACCCCTAACAGTACCCCATCGAGGAGCCTTTGTAAAGGAGCCTGGAGTCAACCAACCAGCCTCTCAGTATAGGTGTACCAGGTACACACGCCGTTGAGTGACGTTTTGGAAAAGAGTAGTCACGGTGTGAATAACCAGGAAGGAGAGCCCTGTCTGTGACTTACTGTGTGTGTGTGAGTCACTCAGTCGTGTCTGATTCTTCGCAACCACATGGACTGAAGCCCACCAGGCTCCTCTGTCCAAGGAACTCTCTAGACCAGAATAATGGAGTGGGTTGCCATTTCCTCCTCCAGGGGATCCTCCGAACCCAGGGATGGACCCCAGGTTCCAGCACTGCGGGCAGATTCTTTACCGTCTGAGCCACCGGGGAAGGCTGGAAGGCATTCTGTAGCCAGCAAAATGTCTGTAGGCATTCTGTAGCCAGCAAAATGCTTCCCGTCCGATTTCACTGATTGGGTAGTTTTGAAACTGTTCCTGCTCAGTTCAGAGGCCACTGTCCCATGTTTCCTGCCGCTCTGCTTCACTCCAGGTGGCGGAGGCACCGGCGTGCCCTGAGCAGGGGTCACGAGCTTGCAGAGAAAGGCCCCCGAAGCCCCCCACCCCCTCTGCAGGCCTCCATGGGCCGTTTCCAGCAGCAGTCAGAACTCAGGGCCACGCCGGCCATCGCGTCATTGTGCGACTTTCTCCGGGGACTGTGTTTTCAACCTAAGATGCACTTGTGTGTTGTGTCTGACCAGAATTATTAGCTTACAAAGCAGAGGAGACCATGTTACTGTTTGGTGATTTCTGTCAGGATGAGTTTTTCTGATCTTTCTGATTTTAAATGGGTAAGATCAAGAAGTACTGCTGTCCAGAGGCAGTGTTATTTCCACCCCTCACCACCAGTATTTCCCCCCAGTGAACTATCAGAAGAAAGTCTTATTAACGGTAGGGACATTTTACCTCTTCCTATTTATTGAAGCTCAGTACAGAATAACCAGCGTATTTGATTCTCTCTTCAGAGTCCTCCAGAGAAAACTGAACCAAAGAGAGGCAGACACAGAAGAGGTTCCTTACTGTGAAGCCTAATGTGGCCTGTGAAACTCTAGCTGCTCTCGAGAAAAGTCTGCCTGGAGCTGATCTTTGTGTAGCACTAAGGCACCTCTTGTCTTTTCCGTCTCCTTGTGGTGATGACCAAGACCACAGGCTGTCTTGGGATTCTGTCCATGACCTTAAAATAAGAGGGCTTTTCTCTGCCCTGAAAAATGCCATCATGCACGATGACCAGGCTGTGAAAGAATGTGGAATATTAAATATAAAAATAGCAACCATGGACTTTGGTCAGTGTCCAAATGAGTCTTGGCCTTCTATATCAGCTATAAAAGTGTTCATGTCTGCAGAATTAAAACCCATTTTGTTTGGAGTAGCGTTTCATCCTGTCACCAAGGCTGTCTAGGAGCCAGCCCTCAGGAGTCAGTTAGAAACGAAGTATCCATTAAGGGAGTGTTTCTGAGCCAGCTATGATTAAAAGGAGAGCCCAGTTTTTGAAGGCAGGTATAGACTGTGTGTATAAAAAAAGATGCATCTTTTATTGATTGTGTTTTCTTGGAATTTAAAACCTGCCCCAGAATGGACCCTGGACTTTTACTTGAAGATTCTGTGGACGTTTTCGTTTGCTGACTTGTTAAAGTGTCTTGTATCTGACTCACTAATCATGGATTATTTATGTTGTTAGGAAAATCAGGCATTTCGTCTCCCTCAAGAAACTGTGCTGTACCACTGACAAAAACAAGCAGGTAAGGCGTTCAGTTTGCTCCACGTTACCCTCTCACCACTGCTCTCTGTCTGTCTTTCTCCGAATCTACGGTAGTTGCCAGTTTAGAGGCTTTGGGGCAAAATGAGGCCCTTAGACAAATAGTAAAAGAAAAGATTCTCCAGCAAGCCTATGCACTTTATTAGTAATGCTACATAGGTTAAGATTTAGCTTGTGACTGAACAGCGCAGGACCAATGTATTTAATGAGATCATAAAACGTTTTTTCTTCCAAATAAAAGCTGTTCTAATTTTCTACCTTAATTTCTTACATGAAAGTATATATTTATTTGAGAATTTCACCCCTATAATTTCATGTCAAAACCAGAAATCATTTCCAATTAGTACTGTGATTTTCTTTAACCATTATGTCATGCAGAACAATCGGAGAAGGCACTGGCGACCCACTCCAGTACTTTTGCCTGGAAAATCCCATGGACGGAGGAGCCTGGTGGGCTGCAGTCCATGGGGTCGCGAAGAGTCGGACATGACTGAGCGACTTCACTTTCACTTTTCACCTTCATGCATTGGGGAAGGAAATGGCAGCCCACTCCAGTGTTCTTGCCTGGAGAGTCCCAGGGACGGCGGAGCCTGGTGGGCTGCCCTCTATGGGGTCGCACAGAGTCGGACACGACTGATGCGGCTTAGCAGCAGCAGCAGCATGCAGGACAATATATTTGAGTGTTTTCTGAAGTAACAGAATTTTAATAAGTTGCTGTATTTAGGAACTTTATTTAGGTAGTTTTATCATAGAGAACAGCAACGGTGTGTCATTTTTTCTTTTTGATTTATACTTTAGTACTGGATTGTGTGTATTTTCACTTTATGCTTTAAAGTTTATTGATTAAAAGCTATTCAACAAACATAATTACCAATGGTCTATTTTTTAATAAAAATCTATTTATTTAGATATATTAGATGTGCAATATTATGTAAATTTCAGTACAACATGGTGATTCACAATTTTTTAAAGGTTATAGTCCATTAATAGTTATTATAAACTATTGCCTATAATCCCTGTGTTGTACTACACATCCGTTTAGCTTATTTATTTGATACCTGGTAGTTTATGCCTCTTAATTCCCTGCCCAGTTTTCCTCTGCTCCCTTCCTTTTTCCCACTGGTAACCACTAGTTCTTTATCCCCAAGTCTTTCTGTTTTGTTCATTCACTTTATTTTTTTATATTCCGCACATAAGTGATATCATGCGGTCTTTCTCTGACTTATTTCGCTTCACGTAATACCCTCCAAGTCCGTCCATGTTGCAAATGCCAAGATTTCATTCTTTTTATGGCTGAATAGCATTCCACTGTGTTTGTGTGTGTGATCTATTTTTTAAAGCCTTTCAAACATGGCCTTTGACTTAGATGACGATTTTAACTGAAGGGACAGTGTCTGTCAAGGATATGAAGGGCTTCAGGGCATAATCCCTTTCGGGTAGCATGTCGGAGACCTGGGAGCTGACTGGGGTCAGGAAGAAGCTTGGCCAGGCAAGGAGGTAAACTAGAGAGCTGCAGACTAAAGATTCCTGGGCTCTTCCCAGTGAGAAGGCGGCTTCCGAGGACACAGGCTGAGTACAGTGAGCTTCCAGCTGGTACGTCAACCCTTGGAAGGCATCCATGCCTGTGCTTCTTTAGAAACTAATGATTCAGTATTTGTATATGTTGTGAAGTGATATATATAAGTAAGTCTAGTTAACATCTATCACCATGGTTACAAGTTTATTCTTTTGGTGAAAATGTTGAATACCAGCTCTTGGCAAATTTCAATTGCGCAACGTGGCATTACTAACCATGGCCCACGTTAGACACCACATCCTCAGGACTTAATTGTTATAACTGGGAGCCTGTCCTTTTTGACCTCCTGCATCCTTTTCACCCACCTCACCCCCACCTCTGGCCACGACCAAACTATTGTCTCTGTGAGCCTGAGTTTTTGTTTTAGACTCCAGGTATAAACGATAACATACTGTATCTGTCTTTCTCCACCTGACTTACTTCACTTACCATGGTGCCCTCAAGGTCGATCCATGTTGTTTCAGATGGCGAGATTTCCTCCTTTCTTGTGGCTAAATAATATTTCATTGTGTGTGTAGAAAGCACATCTTCTTTATCCATTCAGCCATCCATGGGCACGTGGGTTTCCATGTCTTAGCTGTTGTAAATAAGGCTGCAGTAAACATGGGGTGTATATATCTTTTAGAGCTAGTGGTTTTATTTCCTTTGGATAAATACCCAGGAGTGGAATTTCTGGATCATATGGTAGTCGCATTTTTAATTTTTTTAAGAACTCCTCTGCGGTTTCCCGTACTGGCTGCACCAGTTTACACTCCCACCAGCAGCGCACAAGGATCCCCTTTCCTCGACATCCTGGACAGCTCTTGTTTGTCTCTTACTTACTGTTTGGAAACAGCCATTTTAATGAGTGCGAGTTTATATCTCATTATGGTTTTGATTTTTTTTTTTTTTTTTTACTTTATTTTACTTTACAGTACTGTACTGGTGTTGGCATACATTGACATGAATCCGTCATGGGTGTACATGAATTCCCAAACATGAGCCCCCCCCGCCCTTGATTTCTATTTCCTTGATAATTAGTGATGTTGAAAACCTATTTGTGTACCTGGAAGTCTTCTTTAGAAAAATGTCTGTTTAAATCCTCTGTGCATTTTTTTAAATTGGATTGTTTGTTTGCTGTTGCTATTGAGTTGTATGATTTCTTTATATTTTTTAGATGCTAACTCCCTTATCAGCTATGTGATTTACAAATATTTTCTCCCATTTGGTATGATATCTTTTCATTTTGTTGATGACTTTGTGTAGTCCCAATTAATTATTTTAGGGGGTCTTTTTTTGCGCTTGCTTTTGCTGTCAAAAAATCACTGCCAAGACCAATGTCCAAGGAGGTTATCTCCTACAGTTTCTTCTAGGATTTCAGGTCTTATGTTCAAAACTGTAATCAATTTTGAGTAGATTTTTGTGTATGGTGAAAGATAGTGGTTCAGTTTCATTCTTTCCCGTGTGTGTATTTAATTTCCAACATCATTTACTAAAGAGACTGTTCTTGCCTCTTTGGATATTCTTGGCTTCTTTGTCATAAATTAATTGACCGTATATATATATGTGGGTTATATCTGGACTCTCTGTTGATCTGCATCAATAGGTACATTGATCTATGTGTCTGTTTTTATGCCAGTGCCATACTCTCTTGACTACTATGACTTTGTAGCATAGCTTGGAATAACAAAGTGTGATACCTCCAGCTTTGTTCTTCTTTCTTAAGAATATTAGAAAAGCATTCCAGAATAACAAAAGCAACCATGTACTTTTTTGAAAGATTGTGCATCACAATAAACTGTGGAGAATTCTTAAAGAGATGGGAATACCAGACCACCTAACCTACCTCTTGAGAAATCTGTATGCAGGTCAGGAAGCAACAGTTAGAACTGGACATGGAACAACAGACTGGTTCCAAATAGGAAAAGGAGTACGTCAAGGCTGTATATTGTCTCCCTGCTTATTTAATTTATATGCAGAGTACATCATGAGAAATGCTGGACTGGAAGAAACACAAGCTGGAATCAAGATTGCCAGGAGAAATATCAATAACCTCAGATGTGCTGATGACACCACTCTTATGGCAGAAAGTGAGGAGGAGCTAAAAAG
>SJYX01009901.1:125727-159814 GCA_006410675.1 Oreotragus oreotragus
TTTGATCTCTGGTTCCTCTGCCTTTTCTAAAAGCAGCTTGAACATCAGGGAGTTCACGGTTCACGTATTGCTGAAGCCTGGCTTGGAGAATTTTGAGCATTACTTTACTAGCGTGTGAGATGCGTGCAATTGTGCGGTAGTTTGAGCATTCTTTGGCATTGCCTTTCTTTGGAATTGGAATGAAAACTGACCTTTTCCAGTCCTGTGGCCACTGCTGAGTTTTCCAAATTTGCTGGCATATTGAGTGCAGCACTTTCACAGTAATATTGATGGTTCCACCAACAGTTCACTTTTGGATGTGCTCTATTTGTTTAACCTTTCCCCAGCTGTGGGACGGGCTTCCCTGGTAGCTCAGCTGGTAAAGAATCTGGCTGAGATGCAGGAGACCCCAGTTGGATTACTGGGCCAGGAAACTCCCCTGGAGAAGGGACAGGCTACCCACTCCAGTGTTCTTGGGCTTCCCTGGTGGCTCAGATGGTAAGGAATCTGCCTGTACTGTGGGAGACCTGGTTTCGATCCCTGGGTTGGGAAGATGCCCTGGAAGAGGGCATGGCCACCCACTCCAGTATTCTTGCCTAGAGAATCCTATGGACAGAGGAGCCTGGCAGGCCACAGTCCATGGGGTTGCACAGAGCCGGACGTGACTGAAGCCACTAGGTACAGCAGCACAGCCGTGGGACAGCTGTCTTGCGTTACTGAAAGGAATCCTGCACTGTACAAAAGAGCACTGCAGGTTGTGCCTAAGTCCTTGTTTGCATTTCTGATTATGTCACTAAAATAAATTCCCCAAGAAGAGGTTCAAACATCATGTCTTAAAAATAGATTCCTAAAAGGAAAGCCACAAGCATTTTAAGACCATTGAAACACACTTCCAAATTGCTTTTCAGCGTGTGTGAGGGCTCGTCACACGCTGAGAAGAACTTGTGTCTTCTCTGCCTATCATATCCCTGTTATCCACTCTCTCAGTGTGTGGCTGGGATCATGGGTTACTTTTTTACAATAGCCTGAGCATCAACAAGATGGACAGAAATTTACTTAGATTTTGCTTCATGGATTTTAAAACCATAAAGGTCTATATAGTCAAAGCTATGGTTTTTCCAGTAGTCATGTATGGATGCGAGAGTTGGACTGTAAAGAAGACTGAGCACTGAAGAACTGATGCTTTTGAACTGTGGTGTTTGAGAAGACTCTTGAGAGTCCCTTAGACTGCAAGGAGATCAAATCTGTCAATCCTGAAGGAAATCAGTCCTGAATATTCATTGGAAGGACTGATGTTGAAGCTGAAACTCCAATACTTTGGCCACCTGATGCAAAAAATTGACTTATTGAAAAAGACCCTGATGCTGGGAAAGATTGAAGGCAGAAGGAGAAGGGGATGACAGAGGATGAGATGGTTGGATGGCATCACCCAATCAATGGACATGAGTTTGAGTAAGCTCCGGGAGGTGGTGATGGACACGGAAGCCTGGTGTGCTGCAGTCCTTGGGGTCACAAAGAGTCAGACATAACTGAGTGACTGAACTGACTGATATTTGTATACACACATACATACGCACATATGTGTATTTTTAGGTTATCAGTTCCTTGGTGCTTCCTGCCATATTAGTCAGTATTCTCCAGAGAAATAAAACCGATAGGAGGGAGATAGAGATTTATTTTAAGGCACTGTCTGACATAATTATAGACGCTGACAAATATCAAGATCTACAGGGTAAGTTGGCAAGCTAGACACCCAGGAGAGTTGATGGTATAAGTTTGCTTCCAAAGGCTGGCAGGTTTGAAACCTGAGAGCCAGTGTTTTATTTCAAGGCTGAAGGCAGGGAAAAAACCGATATCCAGCTCAAAAAGAGGTAGGTAGATAGAATTCCCTCTTATTTATGGGAGAGTAAACCCTTAGTTTTATCCAGATCTTCTACTACTGGATGAGGCCCACCCAGATTAGAAAAGACAATCCGTTTGTCTATCGATTTAAATGTTAAACTCATCCCAAAATACCTTCAGAGAAATACCTAGAATAATATTTGACCAAATGTCTGGACATCCTGTGGCCCAGTGAAATTGACACATAAAATTAACCATCACACCTCAGGTGACTTATAAAATAGCAACACTTTTTTTTTTCTTTAGGACAGTAGCATTTTCTGGTGATTTTGCTACTTCACATCATTCAGAAACAGAATAGGCAGGCCTCCCTTAACTTGATGACGTGATGGTTTCCAACACCAGCTCTTAAGAGCCCAATCACATAATAGTGTTTCTGAATGCGGAAGTAAGGGTACCATTCAACTCTAACTAGCCATTTTATCCCCACTGGGAAAATGTACCCTCGAGTTCCAAATCAGGATGCCAAAAGCTTGCAGCTTGCACCATGCGTCTGCCTCACACAGCAAATCAAGCCTACATAGACAGGATGGGATCGTTGACCTGAGATCCCCCTTTTCTGCACTTTCAAAGTGTCCTGAATTGACGGGGAAATAGCGATTGCTATACCTCTAAGTATTATGGACCTTTATTTACTCATTCAGTCCTTTCTTCACTACATTCATTCTTTAAGGATACTTATTTCACAACAGTATCCTCCATGCCAACTTCATACTACATGCCCGGGACAAGTGGGGAAGGGGATTAGAAACTCGTTTTAGAGATGCTTGCAAGTCATTTCCAGGTTAAGAGTTCAAATTCATGGTCTGCAGGTTACTTTTTCTAAACAGCCTGTAGATTTCAAGTTTGGTTATGAAGGTAAGGATTATCCGAAATTCAAGAAAAAAAATTAAAATATAGGTAACTGTCAAGTAATAGAGGGGAATGCTAGACTGCTCGGAGGTTAAATGAGATAGAGGGTATTGTATTTCTAAATAAGAGGTATCAGCCTTGATTTAGAAATAAGAGGTATCTGGATCCAGAATTTGATATCAAGATAGTGAATTCACTTATTCCTTGAATGAGTCAGCAAATATTATATGCCAGATACTTGTGAAAAAAGAAGTGGGTTTTAATAATATTTTTTTAAAAAGGAAAGTAGAGAGACAGGCTAGAAGGCAGCGGGAAGTTCTATAAAACATACCTTTTAATTGAGTCTTCCCAATGACCACATTGCCATTAAAGAAGATTGCTCATGTAAAGAAACTGCGTATGTTTTGTAGTTTAAAAAATAATGCAGTTTACCGAAGCAGATTGGAGCTTTATTCCTTGGAACTAATAAAAGAGGCTTATGGGAGTTGGAAAGAAATAAAGAGAATGACTTTACAATCATTTGTAGATACACAAGTATCTTTAAATGGCCTTTTTACTCTTTATAATGAAAATATCCAAAAGCCTCCACAGTAATGGGTAATTCACCTAGGAACTCATCATCATTATTTGTGTAATTTTTAATTCCCCCAGTTTTTACTTTCATGTACATCAAAACCACTTAAGGGCTCTAAAAAGTTACTGAAGAGAGTGCCATGTTTAGAGCAGAAAATTTTGTTATTGAATTTACCATAGTGATCATCGTTTGTAAATCTAAGGAATGAGTCCAATTTATGAACAGACCAAGCTGGAGAAATCAACATGCCTCATTTTGCATCTGTACACACTGTCATCATGGATTAGCTTTCGTTGCATTTTCTCCCCTAGCAGACACATATTTTATGTCACCTTGAAAGCAGAACTTAATAAAAACTATGAGGCAGTATATTCTAACTTCTTTCAAGTGTGCAAATCCTTATGACCTAAAAATCCAAAAAGTTGTAAATTTCTCCATCCACATATCCCTGTTTTATTAAAAGAACATCCCTTTCTTCCTGATGTACCTAGTAAACATCTGAGCGGGCCTCGTGCTGAATACTGTGTAAACAAGATAAGGACCGTGCCCAGTTCTGGGAATGTTGACATCAACAGATGGAAGTGGAATTACAAACTCAATTCTATTCTCCCTTTATTGTTAGGAAAATGCAAAGACACATCTTCCTCAGAAAAGAATGGGACCATTCATTTCTCTGTATCCATGCTGAATACTTAGTGTCAAACTTTATTTTTTTGGGCTCCAAAATCACTGCAGATGGTGAGTGCAGCCATGAAATTAGAAGACGCTTACTCCTTGGAAGAAAAGTTATGACCAACCTGGATAGTATATTCAAAAGCAGAGACATTACTTTGCCGACTAAGGTCCACCTAGTCAAGGCTATGGTTTTTCCTGTGGTTATGTATGGATGTGAGAGTTGGACTGTGAAGAAAGCTGAGCGCCGAAGAATCGATGCTTTTGAACTGTGGTGTTGGAGAAGACTCTTGAGAGTCCCTTGGACTGCAAGGAGATCAACCCTGGGATTTCTTTGGAAGGAATGATGCTAAAGCTGAAACTCCAGTACTTTGGCCACGTCATGCGAAGAGTTGACTCATTGGAAAAGACTCTGATGCTGGGAGGGATTGGGGGCAGGAGGTGAAGGGGACGACCAAGGATGAGATGGCTGGATGGCACCAAGGACTCGATGGACGTGAGTTTGAGTGAACTCCGGGAGATGGTGATGGACAGGGAGGCCTGGCGTGCTGCGATTCATGGGGTCACAAAGAGTCGGACACGACTGAGGGACTGAACTGAACTGAACTGAACTGATATCACTTTAGGGCCAAAATGGTACCTGGCTCTTTAGTAAACCCAGGGAGGATAAAGGGAAAGTTCCAAGAGCTATAGTGGCCCACCTGGCTCCCCAGAGCCTCGTACATGCCCGCCATGTGAAAGGAGACAGTTTTATATTCTGTGTTATATTGATGCAGTGTTTTAAGATAATAGGCTCCGCACACTTCACGTTCCAGTAACAATTTCTTTAGACTTCTGATGTGCCTGGGATGTGTTTTCAGCCCCACCCTGAAGTTCCCCTGGCAAGTTCTGGCATGTCCATTCCAGTATCACAGCATCTAGTGCAGGATTCATCAGCCCACCTCTGTCCCTCTCCAGAGCCTTATATATTATTCGAATAATTCTGGGAGATACTACTGAATGGGCTTTCATTGGGTAAGGCATTGTACATACCCTGTGGGCTGACCACACAGTGACTCTGTAGGAAAGTCAGCCACCCTCTGCCTTTTCAAAGATGGGCGACCTGAAGAGAAGCATCGTATCCAAGGCTGAACCCTGGTAACTGGTGGCAGGAGCCAGTATTTAAAGCCAGGTGCTTGATTCCTAAGCTCATGTTTTTTTCTGCCTCTCCATTTTGCCTCTCAGTACTGCACTGCTTCCCATATTAGTATCAGCATTGTGATAAATTGGAGAAGGAAATGGCAACCCGCTCCAGAATTTTTGTCTGGGAAATCCCATGAACAGAGTGGCCTGGTGGGCTATAGTCCATAGCATCGCAGAGTCAGACATGACTGAGCGACTAAACACACACATGCTGATAAATGTTGGCTTGAGCAGAAATATTGAATAACATAGATTACCCTAGAGACAGTTGAAGTTGCTGTGGCCCTAGCACAATATTGCAGGTAGCAGTGTTTGCTCTGTGCCAAGCTCTAAGTTAGGCACTACATACATCATTGCACTGAATCCTCAAATATGAGATGGGCACAATTTTATTTCCACTATTTGGGAAGACAGAACTGATAGATGGAAACTCTGGGATTCAAACCAAAGGTGTCCAGTTCTGTGGCTCACATGTTGAATCACTGCAGAAAATAACCTTCCCTGACTTTGCTTTCAAAAAAGAAAATTGTAGCACTACTTCACTGGTGAGGCTAGTAATTTCCGGCTTCTCTCCCAGTCAAGCTGACTGCCGCCACTGGACACAGTGGCACCTGTTTTCCTCCTCCCCGTGCCCATCTTAGAACTTTATAGTAGGAATTATACTTGCGTAGGCTCTAGGTCCCTGGCTCAATCCAGGACGGTAGGATTTTACGGTGAACTGTCAGCATGAACATGGCATTCTATTACAATCATTAATTGAAGAAGTTAAAGTGGATTGAAAAAAAGACGGTATTACACAGGGCGTGTGTGTAGGATATGCTTTTGTTTGCATTAGCCCAGAAGTCAGGACCTGAACATATGGTTGGAGATTCAAATAACTGAGTAATGGTATTACTTTCTGACAGAGAACTATTTACTGGAAAGATTCTCAGTAGGAATTGAGTTGCTTTTATTAGTTTATTTAAAGTGTGCAGTTCCCTTTTCACCTCCGTTTCAAAAGGCAGTATTTATGCTATTTCAGAAGGTGTGAACATCCTCCATTTACAGAGCCATGGAAGATGTTTACTGCCCGCTCCCTGGTTCAGCAGCTCTCAGAGAGTGCCGGTGAGGCCAGAAAAAAAAAAAACCAAAAACCTGCTTTCATCCTGCTCATCCTCTTTGGTATGCATTTCCTGGCCAGTCCCTCTCCCGGGCAGAGCAGCGGTCCCTGCTGGTGTCTGCAGGGCCATTTAGAAATTTCTTCTGATCCCTTTTCTCTGTTATTCCTCTTCTCACGGCTTTGTTATCCTCCACTCAATTTCCAACTTAATAGAAATGCAGATGGGCACATGAGTTTCTAGGTTTCCCAAAATACACATTTTTCATGAGTGCTTCCTTCTTGAAGTGTGTGGACAAAGTCATTATCTTCCCATTATTACTCTTTTTTAATGTCTAACTGACAGATGCCTGTCAGTAAAACAAGGCGATAATGGGCAGAAAATATCTCTGCTCCTAGAGAGCAAAAAAGAAAGTTCCTGGATTCCTGTCACTCTCAGAGTCTTGTCAGCCA
This sequence comes from Oreotragus oreotragus, assembly GCA_006410675.1. Classification (NCBI taxonomy): domain Eukaryota; kingdom Metazoa; phylum Chordata; class Mammalia; order Artiodactyla; family Bovidae; genus Oreotragus; species Oreotragus oreotragus. Next base: position 132,438 of record SJYX01009901.1, read on the forward strand.
TCATTAAGGAATACCTATGAAGGGCCTAAGTGTTTTCTCCCTTATTAGTGAGAAAACGAGAAGGAGCTGTTCTAATACATGTGCAGAGTTCACCCACATGCAGTTTGTTCCCCAGCGGAAGCTTGCCCAGCGTGTTAAAGCACCACCTTTGCAGCCTAGAGCTGGGTGTGGCCATGCCAGATGGCACCTGAAGGCTTTATGGGACGAGAATGGCTTCCTGACGGATCATAGACAAAGCCCAATAATGTGATTTTGACTTGATAGCCTCAGCTATTCAGTCTGAAGTGGTGTAGTTCTGCTGATGGCTTCCAGACTAGAGGCACCTTCTGATGTGTTTAGCAAATACTGCTGCTGCTAAGTCACTTCAGTTGCGTCCAACTCTGTGTGACCCCACAGATGGCAGCCCACCAGGCCCCCCCTGTCCCTGGGATTCTCCAGGCAAGAATACTGGAGTGGGTTGCCATTTCCTTCTCCAATGCATGAAAGAGAAAAGTGAAAGTGAAGTCGCTCAGTCTGTCCGACTGTTAGCAACCCCATGGACTGCAGCCCACCAGGCTACTCTGTCCATTGGATTTTCCAGGCAAGAGTACTGGGGTGGGGTGCCATTGCCTTCCCCGTTATACTACGATGGTGGAAATCCACAGGGGCAATTTGACACTAAGTCATCTGTGCCACAATTAGCACAAGAAGAGGGGAGATTTTAATGATTGTTCTCGTTTTCCCAAGGGATCAGTAAATGCGGACAATCACTGTCTGCAAGGAGTGTTCGGCCGGCCTGGGGGAAAACTTTATCAGACGTAGAGGAGAGTCATATACCAAAGCAGATGAGGGAAACAGTGCCTGGCCTTCCCGTCAGAAGACAGCTACAAGATGACAGGGATTTGTGCTCAGACTTAATTTGTGTCCTTGTAAATTACAAATCCAGATCTCCGTACTCAAGCAGAAGGGTTAGTTATAGAGAGGTGGTTCTTTTTTTTTTTTTAAACTTCAGTAAAGGCAGATGGACCCCTAAAAATAATGTGAAAGTTGCTCAGTCATGTCCGACTCTTTGTGACCCCATGGACTGTGCAGTCCATGGAATTCCCTAGGCCAGAATACTGGAGTGGGTAGCCTTTCTCTTCTCCAGGGGATCTTCCCAACCCAGGGATCAAACCCAGGTCTCCCGCATTGCAGGTGGATTCTTTACCAACTTATAGACAACAGCATGGAGAAGGCAGTGGCCCCCCACTCCAGTACTCTTGCCTGGAAAATCCCATGGACGGAAGAGCCTGGTGGGCTGCAGTCCATGGTGTCGCGAAGAGTCAGACTTGACTGAGCAACTTCACTTCCACTTTTCACTTTGATGCATTGGAGAAGGAAATGACAACCCACTCCAGTGTTCTTGCCTGGAGAATCCCAGGGACAGGGGGGACCTGGTGGGCTGCCGTCTATGGAGTCGCACAGAGTCGGACATGACTGAAGCGACTTAGCTGCAGCAGCAGCAGATAACAACAAAAATAACTTAGTACTAGGATATACATAAAGCACCAGTCCCTTACTCTGAAAGTTGGCAGTCAAAGGAAGGAATGAAGAAGTGATTATGCCTTTTCTGTGCAAATTGTTTTTCAGAATAACCAGATTGAAAGGGTTGATGAAGGGAAGTTCTTCTTCACATGAGAATTCTAGCCACTAAATGTAGAAGGGAAGTTATAATTGAAAAAGCATAATTTTGTAGACCCCAAATGAAATAATTGATTCAAGCACCTGTCATCAATGGATGCAGTCATTAGACCATTAGAATCATCATGAAGAACTCCGCAATGAAGGAATCAGCCTGCCATTACCTGAAGCCACTAAAAACGGATCATTATTATGTTAGGAGCCTTTTGCAATGATGCAGTAAATAAGTACACAGTGCCACCAATGAGTTATTGCTGCAGAAGAGTTGACAGGAAGTTTCTAGAAAATACAGGGGATAGAATAACAAGTTAAATGTTACTACAAGAAAAATTAAGAATGTGGCTATTCACTATGGTGAACAATGTGGAGATTCCTTAAAAAAACTGGAAATAGAACTGCCATATGACCCAGCAATCCCACTGCTGGGCATACACACCCAGGAAACCAGAATTGAAAGAGACACGTGTATCCCAGTGTTCATCACAGCACTGTTTATAATAGCCAGGACATGGAAGCAACCTAGATGTCCATCAGCAGACAAATGGATAAGAAAGCTTTGGTACATATACACAATGGAGTATTACTCAGCCATTAAAAAGAATACATTTTCTAATGAGGTGGATGAAACTGGAGCCTATTATACAGAGTGAAGTTAAGTCAGAAAGAAAAACACCAATACAGTATACTAATGCATATATATGGAATTTAAAAAGATGGTAACGATTACCCTATATGCAAGACAGCAAAAGAAACACAGATGTAAAGAACAGACTGTTGGACTCTGTGGGAGAAGGTGAGGGTGGGATGATCTGAGAGAATAGCATTGAAACATGTATATTATCATATGTGAAACAGATCGCCAGTCCAGATTCAATGCATGAGACAGGGTGCTCAAGGCTGGTGCACTGGGATGACCCAGAGGGATGGGATGGGGAGGGAGGTGGGAGGGGGCTTCAGGATGGGGAACACATGTACACCCATGGCTGATTCATGTCAATGTATGACAAAAACCACTACAATATTGTAAAGTAATTAGCCTCCAATTAAAAAAAGAAGAAGAATGTGGCTATTGAGATGGCCTCATGTGGAGCCCTGTATGAGTTTTTTTAGCATGGAGAAAAAAAGAGAGGTGACTGTGTGCAAGTGAGAGGGACTTAGATGTATCCAGATGTTATACCTTGTCTGGATCATTTAAACGAAGCAACCGTAACCTACTGCATAGCACATGGAACTCTGCTCAGTGTTATGTGCCAGCCTAGGGGAGAGGGGTTTGGGGGAGAATGGATATATGTATGTGTATGGCTGAGTTCCTTGAAACTACCACAACATTGTTAATCAGCTGTACCCTGTGCTGTGCTTAGTCACTCAGTTGTGTCCAACTCTTTGAGATTCCATGGACTGTAGCCCGCCAGGCTCGTCTGTCTATGGGGATTCTCCAGGCAAGAATACTGGAGTGGGTTGCCATACCCTCCTCCAGGGGATCTTCCCAACCCAGGCATCACACCCAGGTCTCCTGCATTGCAGGTGGATTCTTTACCATCTGAGGCAACAGGGAAGCCCAGGAATATTAGAGTGGATAGCCTATCCCTTCTCCCTGACCCAGGAATCAAATTGGGGTTTCCTGCATTGCAGGCAGATTCTTTAGCAGCTGAGCTACCCTGGCTATACCCTAATACAAAACAAAAAGTTTAAAGCTGGAAAAAAAGATTTTTCAAGATAACTGGAGAAATTTGAGTAGTTTGGATGACAGATGATACAAAGAAATTATTAAGTTTGCTAGGTATAATCATGGCTTTGCAGTCCTGTAAGATATGTCCATGTTTTTAGAAATTCATATTGAAGTATGTAGAAGTACAGTGACAATTTCTGAGATTTGCTTAAAAATTTTAATAGGATAGAATGAAGGAGGTAAGGGTGAAATGAGCATGGCAAAATCTTGATTAACTGTTAGATTGAGAGGATGGAAAATATGTGGGTTCCTGAATTCTATTTGTTTGAAATTTTTCATGATAAAAATATTGTAAAAAGAGTAACAGCTCTCTCAGAAGGTGGTGGGGATCCACTGGAGATGTGATTAGAGAAAGATTATTCTCTAATGATTAAAAAAAATTTTTTTTAATATCCTTTATTAAAAAAAAAAGTTTTGTTAGATTTTGGAGGTAGTTACTAAAAGCCAATTTCATCGCTTTATGTCAAGCAATTGGAGGAGAATTTGGGAGACAGATAGTCCCCTGTGTGAAAGTGAATGCTGATCTTAGCTGGAATAACTTGCTTTCTTCAGCATCTGCAGTGCCTGGTCTCTAAGGACCTATCTGGCTACATGTGTTTTTCACATTTATTAGTGAAATTGGAGATTCAAGAGTAAGACACAGTCCTCGGGAACACTGTGTTAATTTGTGACACACTAGAGATTTTTTAGCCCATAAAGCAAATGAATGAGCTCCGTGGGGGTATAACTGTTATTTTCACCCTGGAAGGCAGTAAGGACCCACTGTATTTATTAAGTACTTAGAGAATGGAAAGTGAATAGTGCTATGAAAACAGAAAAATACACCCTTGCCATTAACAGGGTAATTTTTTCGTCTGTTCTGAAGGAAAATTACCATCAGATGAAAATTTTAACATTAAGGTAAACCTCTGTATATTTGGTTGTTTGACCTTGTGTAATAATTCAGTGTCCATGTAAAAGTTGCTTTTGTTTCTGTCAAACAGGTGGGGTGAGGTTAAGGAACCTTACCCATTATTTTTGCAGGGATGAATATACAAAGAAATGAACAGATCAGATACTTGATTTAGGTCCTTCCCTCTGAGTGGTTGAGAGGCCTAAGGGAAGACATCCCTCTGTGTAAGCTGATGCTCTGGGGCGTTTCTCGCCGACTGTGAAGGCTCGGCTCCCCTGGCGGCTTAGGGAGAGAGTGGGCTGGTTCTCACACTGAACAAGTCCAGGTGAAGCTGGTGCTCCAACAGGTGGGGGCTGTGTAAGAGGCAGGGACCAGTGCATCCACCAAGGTCAAGATGCATGGCAAGATGGGACAGCCAGCCAGAGAAGCAAGTGCAGGCGAGGGCACGTGTTCTCCTTAGAAAACATAAGGCCTGGGAGGCCCCTTTGAAGAGGTTCAGAAGTGCTTTGCATTGAGGTTAGTAGGAAGCAAGCACAAATGAGGCCCCATTCACCACCAATTTCATGGTCCACAAGAATTCAGGATATACAGCTGTGAAGAAGTTAAGTGATAAAGACAGTTCAGATAACCTGGGCCTGGGCTAAGTGTTCGTTTCTTCTCGTGCTTGTTTGTATCTTGATGGTTTAAAAGACCGGACACTTTTAGGGAACCAGTGAAAAGAAACTGTGGTTTTTGTGTGTATGTGTGAGTGTGTGTAGCGAAAGGGTAGTGGTGTCCAAGAGCAGGGGGCATTGCTGTGGTTTTTTTACCTCTGTTCCTACGAGACTGTCAAAGCATTTCAGCCCCTACAAGACATTCGCTTGGGAAAATGGGAGGGAAGTGAGGAGGACTGCAGAGAGGTGGGCTAGGCAAGGGGACTAGAGGTAGGGTCTGGGAGGGACCTCTCTTCCTCACCCCGGTCCTCGGCTGTTGTGAGGTGACCCTGCAGCCCTGCAGTCTCCTTTTTTTGGAGTGGCTGCTTTACAGTGCTGTGTTAGTTTCCACTGCACAGCAAAGTGAATCAGCTATACGCGCACATATGTCGCCTCTTTTTCTGGATTATCTTTCCATTTAAGTTACCACAGAGCACTGAGGAGAGCTCCCTGTGCGATACAATAGGTCCTCATTGCTTATTTTAGACATAGTGTCAGTCATGTATATACTGAGGTCAATTCCAACCTCCCAACTCATCCCGTCCCTCCCTTTCCCTCCTTGATATCCATGCCTTTGTTATCTACATCTGTGTCTCTGTTTCTGCTTTGCAAATAAGATAATCTATAACAATGTTTTCAGCTTCCACATACATGCATTAATATACAGTATTCTTCTCTCTCTGACTTACTTCCCTCTGTATTACAATCTCTGGGTCCGGGTATTGCGGTCTTAAGCACTGCCCGTTACCAAGTGACCACCACAGGCCAGGCACATATCTATCCCAGGGCCACAATGTCAGGAAGAAAGCTGAGGCTCAGTGCCAAGTGGGTGCTGGCTGGCAGTTCAAACCCTAGACTCCTTGATCCAAAGCCAAGGCCCTGTCCCCTCCCCTGCAATGTCCCCCAGAGCTTCCTCTGAATCCAAAGCCAAGGATGTACAAAGGTAACATGAAATATCTAGAGATTCTGACCATGTGAGAAAGAACCAGTGGGGTCTGGGGACCTTCAGCAATATGAAGCATATGATGGGGAGCCTATCCATAATGCCAGAGACACAGCTAAAAAGCAAAAGCTGAAGAGTGTTGGTCTTTGCCCTTGCCTTGCTATTCCTCGGCTAGCTGAGTAAGTTGGGATATCCTTGTGTGTAAATGGAGGTCAGCCAGCCATATGTCTCCTGGGGCTCCAACAAACACTGCAGAGAGGCCTGGGCCGCCAAGCCTCCTGAGAAGGCAAGATGGCAACCTCCCCATGGCCTTGGTGAAATGCAGCCCAGGAAAGCCCTGGGGAATGCTGGGGTTTAAAATAGCCATAGCTGGCTTGATTCCAGGCTCCAGGAGGCTGGGGTCAAGACAGAGCACATCTGTGTAGCTAGTAGGGAGTTGTTTGTACAGAGGAGAGCGAGACACGACTTGGAATGATCCCCAAATCAACTTCCTTTAATGATGGGCATTCAGTTGGATGCTGGTGGAAGATGTGTATGAACCTAATCACAAATCCAGAACTTGCAGTCCTCGGAGCATCTTCAGCCCTCACTTGTAGCTGAAATAGCTTCCTCCCGTATCCTCAGCATCCCAGTCAGTGTGCCGTCCCCTTCATACCTTCCTTATGCTAGACAGGTAACCATTTGGCACAGGGCACCCTGAGTGTCATCTGAACCACACACTTTTCATTGTTCCTCTCTGAGTAACGTCACATGAACATCTCATTCTGCTTTGCCTGCTCGCATCTGTTTTTCAAACTTGACACTTGAACTTTTCTGATGTGCCCTGATGGTTCACCAGCCCCCAGAACTCAACCGGGCAACTCTGTTTCCCCTCAGTTCCCCTAACTCAGCAGGGCATCCCAGACAGGACCAGTTGTTATTTACAAGTGTGATTCAGCTGTCACTGTGTCTTTGAACACACAGGGTTGTTGCTGTGGGATTTTAATTGCCATTTTCCTCTGTATAATTATAATAAAAATGAAAAAATGGGATAGTCTCCAAAATATGAATTAATTTCATGAGTACTTCTTGAGGGGAAAAATATGTATAAATATGATAATTGTTACTTGCCTTTAGCAGAACTAGAGAATTTTACCTGGCTGAAAATAAAATATAGCCATTTTAAATGGAAGAAAAATTAGTCTGATACTTTTTGTGGCTGAGAATCAGAATTAATAACATGGATGGGAAATGATAAATAACTCTGGATATAAGTTTCAAATAGAACACAGGGAACAAGCTGTAACTCTCTCTGGAGCCAGCTTGCCTTATGCTGGTCTGGGCTTTTTTCTCCCCAGGGTTCATCATTGGTATTTACACATTTCTCAATAAAATGGCATAACCCCCAAATCAAACATTCCTTCATGCTTGGAAACAGGCATTTCACCCGCTTACTCTGCTCTGTAAGGGTGACAATGAGCACGTAGCAGAGAAAAATGAAACGACAAAAAGAGAAGGTTTTTTTTCTTTTTTTAATTCACTGGGCCCCTAGTGTTTCACTCTACAGACTTACCAAGCACCTGATGGGCATGTTTATAAAGACTTGGATGGTCACTTTATTTGGAATGACAAACTCTCCGCTCTACATAATGAGGTCAGTGAAGCATCCAGAAAAGAAATGTATAATTTGGTAGCTTGGGTCTGTAAGCACAGCCCTGCTGTGGCTATTTAAGTTTAATGAAGCAGCTACTTTGCCGCTAACACGCTCTTAGTGAATAGCCTCCTTGGCATGTTTTTGAAAACTTAAATGTTGCTGGTAATCATGTCCCAGCCATCTCCTTGGAGAGCCTTTGTGCCGTGTTCTCAGGAGAAATATGCTGCTTTTACATGTTAATCGTTTTGAAATTAGTCATTTGCTCCATTTTCATTGGAAAGGAAGGTCAGTGTGTGATTTCCTCCCTGCCTTCATTTTCTCTGAACATACAGAATTCTAAGTCAGTTCATCAGCCATGCAGTGCACTGTTTGGTTATAACATGCCTGAAAACCCAGGGAAATATTCTATCAAAGAGTGTTCCTATTCTCAGAGACTGTTCTTAGAATTCAACTCAGAGGGGAAAAGTTCCTGGACAGGTCATTATTGCTATTTTTCCCCCTTTCAATTACCAACCGACTTGTATCATCCATTCCTTGGCCTCATTAGAGGAGGACTTGCTCCATGAGTATGCAGCTCCTCGAAGAAGGCTAAGGGACACTTTAGAGACCCTTTCTGAAGCAGATTTGCTCATGTAAAACTAAAGTCAGGTTTCTGAATCCCGGATCAGCGTTAACGATGCACAGCTCTGTGGGAGCAGAAAGCCATCTAGCCATGCCACAGTTCTGCACTTTCATTCCCTCAGTTTAGGGCATGGAGTGGTGTCCTCTGAATCAGCAAGTGCATGATTGCTTGTTATTGTTACTGTCACTGAGTCATGTCCAACTCTTTGCAACTCCATGGACTGCAGCACACCAGGCTTCCTCGTCCTTCATTATCTCCCAGAGTTTGCTCAAATTTATGTCCATTGAGTCAGTGATGCCATCCAACCATCTCGTCCTCTGCTGCCCCCTTCTCCTTTTGCCTTCAATCTTTCCCAGCATCAAGGGCTTTTCCAATCGAAAAGTGAGTCAGCTTTTCACATTAGGTGACCAAAGTATTGGAGCTTCAGCTGGGCATCAGACCTTCCAATGAATATTCAGGATTGATTCCCATTAGGATTGACTGGTTTGATCTCCATGCAGTCCAAGGGACTCTCAAAAGTCTTCTCGAGCACCACAATTTGAAATCATCAATTCTTTGGTGCTCATCCTTCTTTAAGGTCCAACTTTCACATCCATACATGACTACTGGAAAAGCCATGGCTTTAACTATACAGACCTTTGTTGGCAAAGTGATGTCTCTGCTTTTTACTATGCTGTCTATGTCATAGCTTTCCTTCCAAGGAGCAACAGTCTTTTAATTTCATGGCTGCAGTCACTGTCTGCAATGGTTTTGGAGCCTAAGAAAATAAAATCTGTCACTACTTCCTCATTTGCCCCTTCTATTTGCCATGAAGTGATGAAACCAGATGCCATGATCTTAGTTTTTTGAATGTTGAGTTTTAAGCCAGCTTTTTCACTCCCTCTTTCACCCTCATTAAGAGACTCTTTAGTTCCTCTTCACTTTTTGCCATTAGAGTGGTATCATCTGCATATCTGAAATTGTTGATATTTCTCTCAGCAGTCTTGATTCCAGCTTGTGATTCATCCAGCGTAGCATTTTGCATGATGTACTCTGCATATAAGTTAAATAAGCAGGGTGACAATATACAGCCTTGTCATACAGTGGACTCATGTACAAAGCCCACTGTGTCATACAGCCTTGGAGAGAGTCTGGGGAACACTCTAGATTATTTGGTGACCTGTGCTTTTCTTTGGGAAATGAAAAGCAGGGCCTGAAATGGTTAGACTCTGTACCACCAGAAACTTAACAGGAATATGTAGTAAACTCTCAAAAAATGCTTGTTTGAATGGATGAAAGAATAAATGAATCCTTCTGTTGAAAACTCTGATTGTGGAGATGATACACAGGACTCTTCCAGGTGTATTGTGACCTGAGGAGCCTATTTTTTTAAAATCTCTGGAATTATCATTAGGGTTGAATTTGGAGGTCCAGGCTAGCTCTGGAATGCCCCTCTGAGCTTAGGCCTGTTCAGCCCACTGCCCAGGCAGCCCACATGACCAGGTTAGTGCCAGCGTACACACAGTATTATGCCCATTTACACCTTTAAATCATGTGGATAATTTTTATACCCAAATAGAGTTGCCAACGTACCAGGTACCTCCCCCAAATAACTTTGTCATCTTACATCTGAGAAATTAAAGTTGACTTGGCACTGAAAACACAGCTCTGATAGAAGCAGGCTTGAGAAAGTATCTGGGAGTGGCTTCTGTTTTATTTTTCAGGGTATTTATCATGTAATAGATTAGCTAAGATAAAGGTATGCATGCATTCTAGGTTGCTTCAGTCTTGTCCAGCTCTTTGTGGCTCTATAGACCATAGCCCACCAGGCTCCTCTATCCATGAGATTCTCCAGGCAAGAATACTGGGGTAGGTTCCCTTGCCCTCCTCCAGGGGATCTTCCCAACCCAGGGATAGAACCCGCATCTCCTAAGTCTCCTGCATTGACAGACAGGTTCTTTACCACCAGCGCCCCCTGGGAAGCCCAAGATAAGGGTAGCTATGGTAACAGATATGAATACCAAACATAACAGCAATTTTTCATCATGGATCTTTACTAAACATTTTCATGGAAAAGTGCAACCTGTATAGGGGGCTATGGAGGTGACAGGTCTCGGGAGAATGAGAAGTTGGGTGCAAGGAAGATTCCCTTTGTGCTCCCCACTGGGAGAAGAGAAGATGGAGTGGTACAAGGTCAGGGCTCAGGTGTGATCTAAAGGGTGCAGTGGGTGCAAACTGACCAGCGATGGAGGAAGACAGTTATAGGACACAGAAGGCAGCAGCAGCTCAGGCCAGACAGAGAACAAGAAAGAAGGTTAATGCAGCAATAACATATGCATATGCATAGCTCCCTGTGCATGGCTCATCCAACCCGCAGAGCACGTTCACACGTCTCATCCTATTTTAGACCTCACAAATAACCAGAAGAGGTGGCTCAGGAAGTATCAATATTCTGATCTCAAATGCAAAGAACCTCAGCGCGGTTTACTCCGGTGAGTGATGAGCCAGGGTGCAGGGCTTGGATGTCCTGCTTCTAAGAACAGAGCCTTTCCTGTAACTCCTCGATCTTTGTGGAGGTTCAGGGACTGTGGGGCACAAAGGCTGCAGAGGTGAGCTCGGCGCGCTTCCCTGCCCTTCCCCCATGTCCTCTGATGCATCCTCATGATGCCAGCCGTGTTCCCATGGAAATCACTCACCTTCAGCAGCCTGTTCAGCCATGATTAGCTGCAGCCTGGTTGGGTCCATGCTTTTATGAAACTGCACTCTAGCCTTTAAAGGGGTCATAGTTTCACAGACAGTCCTTTTTATCTTCACAATTGTCTAATCAGGCTTTCATTTCTGTAGCCACTCCTTCCTTTTTTATTTGTCTCCCTCTCACACACCTATTCCCAGTCCGCCCACTGAGTGCAGCAGAATTTGGCCAGTGCCAAATCATGTTTTATTCTCAGCCTGAGGAATTATATAAGGTATCAAACCTAACCAACAAAGAACTCCCATCAGTGTAATTTGAAGTTTCGCGTTTATATGGACACTGCTCCCTCCCAGCATTAGTGTTTTTGTCCTGAGAAATCCAGAGAGCGGAATTCTTGGGGGAATTTCCTGGGAGCAGTATTGATTTTAACAAACAAAAAAAAGGCGATCAAATGACACTTGAAATTTTTCAGGAAAATCAGTGGAAGACCAGTGCTAGGCTACAGACCCTGACTAGGCTACAGCCTGACTATTTTTAGCATCCTCAGCAAGAGCCTGCTGTTCTCCTAAGTGGCTCTGGAAGAGACAGGGCAAACCATGGGCCATTTGTCACTGCCCCAGGTGCAAACATGTCCATGCCACTTGATGCCCTCAGCCTGCGAGAACCACTCCTGCCCCATGCCTTGATCTCAGCCTCAGGGCTTCTTTTTTACTGAGGTTGGGGAGACATGCTCCCCTCTCTCTTCTTCCACCTGATTAGACTCCCTCTTCTGGGGCTGGCGCCCACTCAGCCCTTCCCACCAAGGTCAAGGTGCCCATCTTCCATGTAATCCCTCCCGCCACATTTTCATTCAAGACACAGTCTTTGAGGAGCGTGGGGACTCACCTCTGGCACACCGGACTTTGTACGTCAGGATTATTCTGGTGTGTGGTGGTCAGCGGATGTGCCGGTGTGTTCTTCAGTGAGTGCTGGACGCGAGTATCATTTCAATCAGGTGCTAAGTTGGGTGCAGAGCATGAGGGAAAGAGCCAGGGCTTGCTTGCAGGAGAAGGCGAAGTAGAGGAGGAATCTTTTCCCTTTATGCCCAGTTCAGTGCCTGGTGCTCTCTGTGAATGGAATAAACTGATCAGCTGGTGGGTAATAGCTCTGTTGCCTTTGAGAAGGCAAGTGAAATGAAGAATATCACCTAAAAGTAAAATTATACTTCTAAGGAAACTCTACTTCCAGAACTGTTTTAAGGGCAATTTTATTGCAGATTTAGGTCATACATTTAGAACTACTACCTCTGTGTGTGTGTGTGTGTTCAGTTGCTCAGTTGTGTCTGACTCTTTGTGACACCATGGACTGTAGCCCACCAGGCTCCTCTGTCCAAGGGATTCTCCAGACAAGAATACTGGAGTGGGTAGCCATTTCCTTCTCCAGGGGATCCTCCAGACCAAAGGGATCAAACTGTCTCTTGCGTCTCCTGCATTGGCAGGCAGGTTCCTTACCAACTGCGCCACCTGGGAAGCCCTCAGTGAGGGCTTAGTCTCAAGTTTGTAAGTGAATGAACCTGGGGACCTCGTGTGTCTAAGAGGCAGTCCCCTCATTAAGGGCAGCCTCAGCGCTGACCGGCCGGGCCTCCTTTTCTCACTCTGCATCCCTTCTCCTCCTCCTTACAGCTCCATGGAATGGAGGGAGGGAGTGCTTGGGCCTCTGAGTTGGAGTTATGCAAAACCCGAAAATAGACTCTCAGAGCGCACCCGGACTTAATGATTTCGTGCGGCAAGAAGGTCACCGTGTCTGCTTTCTCTGCCAACACACCCCTGGCTCTTAACCTATGGCTGCCTTGTGAAGCAAGAGAGCTGTGCCAGGAAGTTACACTTTGTGATTGTCAGGCACTATGAGAATTTAAAATCATGTCAATGGGGTTTTATCAGAGCAGGCCAAGGGAAAAGGGGTTAGACATAGTTTTTGAAGCTGACCTTTGAACATCCTTTTTGTTCTGTGGTCTGAAAACTTTGGGAAAAAAAAAAAAGATAAAGCTATCTGACCCCAGTTACAAATCAGCTCCACCCTGCCAATCCTGCCAAAACTTAAAAAGCTATCCACCCAAAAAGTTTACTGTGGTTATTCAAGTGGTGGCATTTTGAGTGAGTTTTATTTTCTTTGTGCTTTTCTGTACTTTCTTTAACATATATTTCTTGATTTTGTAATGGGAGAAAAAAATAAAAGAGACAAATCCTTTTTAACAAGCAACACTATGCTAGCTAATCAGCTCATTGGGTTTTTTGAATGCTTGGTACCTGGGGGTTGAGAAGGCCGGAGGGTCCTGATAGCAGGAACCCTGCCACTGCCTCAGACCATGGCTGGTGTCCACGGCCCCCGCCCCATTGCCAGTTTTCAAAGGGCTCCTGGGAGAGGCCAGACCACAGACCCCGAGAGGACCAGAGGCAGCCAAGGGGGAAAGGAAGGGGAGGCCAGCCAGACTCCTCGGCAGGAAGGAGGGGATTCCATTCCCATCCGCTGGTCAGGGCTGCGGATATGTGCTTGTCAGCAGTGACCGCAGCAGCTCAAGTTCATCTGAAAACCTGGCATTCTCCTCCTGAGAATGTCCAGTGGATGGACATTGCTCTGCAAGTTGGGCAGACTCTATTTCCCAGACTTGTAGGAGTCAAGTAAAATGTAGTAAATAGAAACAAATATCTAGTAGAAAATAACCCTTTGAGGAATTCCAAAAATCCTCTTAGGGTTGGGAGGCAGATTTATTTACACTTGGGGCCTTGACCACCCAGACGACTAATTGACAGGAACTTAGTCTGTCCACCAGCCCTGCCACTGTCCACTGTGTCCAGGCTGTGCCGGGCTCAGAAGCTCGAGGCGAGCAGGCTGGGTGGAGATGGTGTGTATGGACGGTGAAACTGTGTCCTCTCAACTTCAGACATAAAAAACTGCCTCCTGCGAGTTTCTCTTAAGGCCTCTATTTCTTACACATCACCTGCAAATCTATTATTGGATGCAGTGGAGTTCCTTACTCCACTGGGTCTGAATGCTTTGAACTTGAGGTCAAGTTCAAGCCTACAGCGCACAAATTGGAAACAGAATTTCTTGCAGTCTATGTGACAGGCTATGTGTCAGCGAGGTAAGGTTCTTATTTAGAATGGGTTATTCTTAACAGGTGGTAGAGACCCCATTCACCTATGTATTCACCTCTGAGAAGGCAGTGTCCCTAGATTTTAATGGTACACAAAAAGAACCAAAAGCTTAGTACTAATGTATTTAATGTCCATTAAAAAAACATATAGGGACTTGCCTGGAGGTCTAGTGATTAAGACTTTGCCTTCCAGTGCAGGGGGTACAGGTTCAATCCCTGGTCCAGGAGCTATGATCCCACATGTCTCACCACCAAAATACTAAAACATATTGTAGCAATATTGCAGCAAATTCAACAAAGACTTTAAAAATGGCCCACATCCAAAAAAATAAACATCTTTAAAAGAAAATTGGTATAACAAGCTCATCAAACTCATCATTTCATGAATAACTTTAAGACAAGGCTAACATAGGTTAACTTTTTAAAGCAAGCTAATTTTCAAGACACATTAAGTAGATAATTTTGTTATGGAACACAGATATGGGAAAAGTCAGAAAGGTGGTTCATTAATTGAGTGATTCATGTTTGGCAAATATTGCCCAGGAAGGTGTTACTTGGCCAAATTCACATGGTTTTTTTTTTTCTCCTTTCTTTTTGCCTTTTTTCACTCTCTCTCTTTTTAATCTTAGCATCTCAGAATGAAGCTGCATAGAGGATAAATTGCTTCCAAGAAAAAAATAGCTGCAAACGGTTTTAATAATGGTTCTAGTAACTCTGAGAGAGTGTCAACAAAGACTTATTGCTTCTCCGGCCCAGAGCGGGAGAACTGCTTATCTTCTCTTCAGATCTGGCTGCAGGGCCCACCCTGCCCTCCCCTCTCCGATCCTCGGTGTTTACATACACCGATACGCTCACTGTCCTGTTCATAACCATATCTACTGTTTCCCGTGGGCCGAAGTGTGTGCGTGTGCTTTATAAATGGTTGCAAGATAAAGTACCACCCGTTATTTCTATTAAATCATGACATGATGATGGTGGCCATAATTCTCCGTTTTCTATTAAGTACCCTGCCCAAGTAAACTGTTTTCTGATCTCTCTTAGATGGAAATCCTGTATGAACGTGGAAGCCATTAGCAGAGTAATTGCTGTCTGTTACCATGACAACCAGCCGCTGCAGTCACCTGCCCGAAGTGCTGCCAGACTGCACCGGCCCTGCTGCACCCGTGGTGAAGACCGTGGAGGGCTGTGGCAGCCTGGTGAATGGGCAGCCGCAGTATGTCATGCAAGTTTCCGCTAAGGACGGGCAGCTGCTGTCAACAGTAGTGCGGACCCTTGCCACCCAGAGGTAGTACCACCATTAAAATCAATGAATCTGTAATTGATCCCGAGCGCTTTCTGTCAGATGTGAAATGCTGAAGGGAATGTAATTAGTGCTCAGGTCTTTGTGTCAGGTGAGAAGGAGGTACTGGGGAGAAAAAAAAAAACTACACGTTCTGTTATTGCCGTTTCTATAGCAATGGGGTAAAAAGCTAAAACTCACACTGTGGAGTTTTCTGCTTAAAGTCACACTCGCAGAGAGCCAGGCAAGGAAGGATCCCACAAGGCGCAGGGTCATTTGCTTAACATTTGTTATTTTGACCTTGCAACGGTAATTACTTTCTTGTCGACTTCAGGTACTAACAAAGGTAGCCCCCTTTGTTAGCATAGAACCAAGGAGGCCTCCGGTTTCAGGTGCCTGCGCCAAAGTGATTGGATACGTGGGTAAAACTTTTGAAGTGACGTTCTGGTGTGCAGGCAAGTCAAGGCTAGTCAGCACCCCATGATGGGGGCCCATTCAGCGCAGCTTCCTGGGGGTCTCCTCGGGCACATCCCCATCTGGGGGCCTCTTCTGCTGCCTCCTCCTTTGCCCTCCACATGCCCCCTCCACGATCCTTCATACACACTCTGCCCTGTGAAGTACTTTCATTTACACCCCGCAGCTCGCCTCCCCTGAGTGATGAACTGAGCCAGACTGAAGGCTTTGAGCAGCCCAGACATGGTTTATCCAGGGCAGCCCTTTGTCCTTGGAGGTCTCCTCTGGTGCTCTTGGCACCCACTGGCAGGTGGAGAGCCACAGGCTGCCTGGCCACTAAGTGCTCCTCGGCTTCTCCATTTATTTCAGAGTAAGTGGGACCTGACTTATGACTGTAAAATGTATTTCAATAGTAGACATGCCCTATGATTTCACTGCTGACACGTCTGACCCTGAAACTTCAGGTCAGTCACTCAGACCTCAACTGCTTACCTTGGTCTGAGCAGTTCAGCCAGCTCCTCCAGTGCAGATACAGGCTCAGCAACCCCTACGTGCAACAGGACCCCTGGTGATACCACAGCACTCTCTGTACCACCCCGAACCTCATGGCCCCACGTGTGCTGGCTGCCAGACATGGAGTCCCCCACCCACACATGTTATAAACATTATCCATGTGCCTTCTACTGTCAATCTGTGTGGCTTTCACAAAGGGAAGAAATTTAAAAAAAAAAAAGGTCAGTATATATTTTTCTACCTCTGGGAAAACTTGTAACAACTGGTGAGGACTCAGAATACAAGGAGGCAGTGAGTGTGAGTGCTCGGCTGTGAGCTGAGACAGACAGTTATCTGTCTGCATGCGACCCTATCACCCTTGAGGCGTCAAACACCCCACCTGATCAGGAAGCACGGGCTGCAGAGCTGAAACGAGTGAGACCTGGGAGCCAGCGTGTGTGTGTGTGTGTGTGTGTGCATGCATGCGTGCGTGTGTGCATCAGGCATTCTTACAGGTTCTCCTACCATATAGTAGTGTAAACCAGAACTTTTACAATTTTATAAGCATTTTGGTTCAGTGTGAATGATGGAGGCCAGGAATAATGAGAGGAAAAAGTCAACTCTTTAAACTTTCTTTTTCCACCCCTGAGCATGTGGGGCTCCTTTTGGCAAGTGGAAAGGAGTCTCCTTTCCTCTTTCACTCCCCTTTTAGCCTTCACTCAGCCCCAGGATCATCTCCAGAAAAGCCTTCGGGAAAGAGCAGTGTTTTCGTGGCTGTTTCCACAAAGATGGAGCCAGAGAGAGGGGGTTTAGCATAAGCCTGGGTCACTGTCTGCTTTGGAGGATAGGAAGAGATGGGGAAAGAGTCTGGTCCTTGGGTTTGCACATACAGTGATGACATTTAAAAATCTAATACCCTGTGAGGACCTCTAACAGCATAAAAAGACATTGATCAGAGGCAGGTAGCCCTCCAGTATCCACTGAGAACTGAGGCCGTCTTATTGGAGCCTCCCCTTGGCCTTTGACATACGTGATGAGGGCCATGTCATTTGATTTTCCCTGACCTGAGTTTTTCTACGAGTGAAAATAGTGAGCATTAACTAGGCATTTACTACCTGCTGGTCCCTCACCTAAGCTTGTAGCCTGGATTACACTTTCTCATCCTCACAGTCACCATATGAGGAAGGTACCCTGCTTTGTGCCCATTTTAGAGATGAGGAAGCCAAAGTCCAGAGAGATGACATTACTTGCCCAAAGTGAGCCAGCGCATGTGCAGCAGAGCCGGGGTTTGAGCCCAAGTGGCACGCCTCCAGGGCCGGCCTCACTAGCCACAACACCACGAGTCCTCACAGGGTTGATGTTTCCAAGCTAGAGGCCAAGCCCTGGACTGAGGCCGCCTTGGTAGGACATACCTTTACCGGCTTTCAGCTGAGGGTCCTCAGCAGCCCGAAGCGCAGCATCGGAAAGCTCCCGCTCTGTGCTCCGGCTCAGGCTGCAGTTCCGCGCGGCGGCTTCAGGGCCGCCTGCCCGTCTGCTTTCCTCCTCTCACTCTCCCATCCCACTGGAAAGAGAAAGACAAAGAACCTCTGGGTGTGCAAAAGTGGCCCGGCCTGGTTCAAAAGACTCAGTTTGTCTAGAAACTATAATCGGTGCTGTTTGCCAACAATTTCTTACTAGCAAAGGATGATTTTTATTTTTCAATGGATAGTTTGCCTGAACTACGTCAACGTCCAAGGCAAAATGAACACAGCGCTCCTTTTCCCTCACCATGTCCCTGGGTCTGCCTACTCTGGTATTAGCCACCCCCTACTTCATTGTTTTGACAAAAGTAGATGCCCAAGGACCGCAGCCCCCATGGCCGAATGCCAGTGTAGATCTCGGGTTTTAAAGCAGATGTATGTTCTGAGCAGCTGCCGTGGGGGAGGGTCCGAAGGCCCCGGAGCTGGAGGGCTACGGCGTAGCGGTGGTTTCCAGCCCATGACCAGCAGGTGCCCCTCCTTCTCTTGCAGTCCCTTCAANGAATGCCAGTGTAGATCTCGGGTTTTAAAGCAGATGTATGTTCTGAGCAGCTGCCGTGGGGGAGGGTCCGAAGGCCCCGGAGCTGGAGGGCTACGGCGTAGCGGTGGTTTCCAGCCCATGACCAGCAGGTGCCCCTCCTTCTCTTGCAGTCCCTTCAATGACCGGCCGATGTGCAGGATCTGCCACGAGGGCAGCAGTCAAGAGGACTTGCTCTCTCCGTGTGAATGTACAGGGACCTTGGGGACAATTCATCGGAGCTGCCTGGAGCACTGGCTGTCGTCCTCAAACACCAGCTACTGTGAACTTTGCCACTTCAAATTTGCAGTCGAGCGCAAACCCAGGCCGCTAGTGGAGGTCAGTAATTGGGGCACGTCTTGGAAACTCAGCTCCAATGAGCAAATGATGTCTGCTTTTATGCCCAGCTCACAGACCCTGTGCCGCTTCACTGAAGCGGAGTAATAGCTGTGTGTGTATGTGTGTGTGCGCACGTGTGTGTGTGTGTGTGTGAGACATGAGACACAGAGCCAGCACTCGGGAGCCAATGGCAGAAAGGTGACCTCTATGAAGCGGAGATGAGAGAGTAGGAGAAATCAGTGTGAGGAGATAGGGGACGTTTTAGAGACTTGATCTCCATTTTTCCATGCCTGTGACACGGAGCAAACAGATCAAACATTGTTCTCTTTGCACACCGTTGCTCACCTTGAGGCAACAGATAAATGGGCATTTGGGAGAAATCTTTGTAGAGAAGTATAACTGCATGTGTGTTCAGCCGCTTCAGTCGTATCCAACGCTTTGTGACCCTATGGACTGTAACCCGCCAGGCTCCTTGTACACAGGAGTCTCCAGGCAAGAATCCTGGAGTAGGGTATAGTATAACGCACAAAGACCTACATTTTGGGGTTTGACTAGTTCTACACCTTAGGTAAGTGACTTCACCTCTTGGAGTTACTATGAGAGGTAAATGAATTAATATCTATAAAACATTTATAATATTAGGTATATATGTAAGAGTTTGAATTTAAAAAAATCTCTCCTAGGAAATTACACCCAAGCTTTTTTCAGCTAATAACCTAGTATTGATATCTCTTTTCTTAAAAGTGATGCTGTCAACCCAGCCATTAAAATGGCAGGACATTATCTTTCCTATTTTAGGAGCCACATGATTCTTCTTTAGACCCAGGGTCCGGCCTTGTATCGTTGTTGTTCAGTTGCTAAATTGTGTGTGGTTCTTTGCCACCCCATGGACTGCAGCACACGAGGCTTCCCTGTCCTCCCCTGTTTGCTCAAACTTCCCCCCCAGAGTTTGCTCAAACTCATGTCTGTTGAGTCAGTGATGCTACCTGTCTCATCCTCTGCTGCCTCCTCCTTTTACCTTCCATCTTTCTCCACATCAGTGTCTTTTCCACTGAGTTACCTCTTCACATCAGGTGGCCAAGGTATTGGAGCTTCAGCTTCAGCATCAGTCCTTCCAGTGAATATTCAGGTTTGATCTTGTAGTCTAAGGGACTCTGAAGAGTCTTCTTCAGCACCACAATTCAAAAGCATCAATTCTTTGGTGCTCAGCCTTCTTTGCGGTCCAACTCTCACATCCATACATGACTACTGGACAAACTATAGCTTTGATTATACAGACCTTTGTCAGCAGAGTGGTATCTCTGCTTTTTAATATGCTATCTGGGTTCATCACAGTTTTCCTTCCAAGGAGCAAGTGTCTTTGTATTAACTGGAGAAACTGGAAAAAGTTATTAAGTTATTTTTGCCTTCTCTCCTACTCCCCAGCTGTCAGCCAATCAAAAATTGCATATTGGCAACAATAAATATTCTAATACACTTGAACCAGAGCTAGCTGGAAGAGGCCAAGACATCGTGCCTATAATCCAGTTGGGCTGATAACCTCATTTCAGCTGACTCAGTGGAACTTTGACACTAAACTAAAGCTAGAAATCAAGAAGCCCTTCTTGGAGGCTATTTAAAACAGCATGTTAGTGTGTTGGCACTAAGCTTCTAGAGAGCTCTGCTTATACATTCTCTTGGTTCTGACCTTGAAAATCTAATCAGGACCTATAACTGGGGGCTGTTTTAGCTGTGACCTCCTTGCCAAATGGCACAAAATTTATTTGACTTGCCCCAATAAACTCAGTACTCCTTTTTAAGATTCTAGATAAAGTGACCTCTTAATTTAAGTGTCTTGCTGCTTGACATCTACTACCAGAAATTCATTTCTGTAGAGTGCCATGAGAATTTAGCTCACTACCACATTCCTTGAGATTTTCATTTCAGAACTTCTCTGCAGAGGAGGAAATATAATTAAATAATAAACAAAGGAGGCAAAGATTTTCAACCCCAATGGCAAAAGTTAAAAAGAAGCCTATTTCTCCTTTCCAGAAACTTTGTGGAACCTCCCCAGCTTGATATTGCAGCTCTTTCCAGGGCAGCTGGCTTCCCAAAGAAAGAAAACCTTGCTTTGAAATGGGCTATATCCAGTGGTCTTTTTTTTAAAGTGGTCTCTCCCCAGTAGAGAAGACTTTTTACTTGGCAAAAACCCCAGTATGCGTATGCATAACAGCTAACAAAGGCTGGGGTTGGGGGTGCATGCATGCCAGATAACACACATGTGTCAGCTCATGCAGCAAACCCTTGGAGTCTCAGAGAGGCACATGTACCCCCACACAGAGGTTTCTTCAGAGCCACGGGTGTCAGGCTGCAGATGGACTCCAGGATCTCAGACCACTGTCATTAAACAAGGAAACAGGGCAAAAGACCTTGAGAACATGTGAGGTGCTCTGCAAGATTTAGGGCCTCGCCTACAAAAACTTCACCCAAACGGTCACTGGTGGTGACATTTTCATTGCACAAATGGAATGTGACATTTTTCAGAGTTAATGATGATTGAACAAGTTGAAAGTGAAAGGCAGGCCTTCTCAGGCTGGGGGAGGCTGGCTGTTTGATCATCCGATGGCGAGATGAACTTGCTGTTTGACCACAAGCAATAGAAAGAAGTTGTCTTTGGTTTCTCAGCTGGAGGACAAATGAGAACCAGGTGCAGGCAGATTTTTAAACAAATGACATTACTAATTGACTTTTCTCCTCTTACCAAAGGGCAGGTTTATTCACAGTGAGCATTGCTTCTCAATGTGTTTACTTCAAGATGAAAATGAATCTTTTCAGCAAATCAGCAAAACCTGCCTATTTGGGTTTAAGCATTAGGAGTATTGTTACTTTATTTATCATTTTCCCTCTTTAATTGCTTTAATCATTACTTTATTTACCAGTTGGTTCTGCCTTCTCATTAAAGCAAGAAAATTCCATAACATTTCATTTCAAAATCAATGTGATAGTAACAACTCCCATTGCTAGAGGAAGCGGTTTAAAAAGCCATTTATAAATTTTATTTGTCAGCATCCAGACATTACATCAGTTGGAATTGCTTAACTCCGCAGACTCCCATTCTTTAGTAAACTCTCAGTCCTTCATCCACCGTAAGCCTTCATCTTCCTCAATCCCATTCTGAAGATACTTCCTCTCCTGTTGTTTCTTACACTCTCTGCAGCCAGCAACTGGATGTTCATTTTTAACAGATCAGGAACCCAAAGCTGTCTTCTACACAGGCTGCTACATAAAGTCTTTCTTCCCTCTCCTTGCAAAGAATGAGTTTCTACTCAAAATGGCCAAGTCAATAGACTGGTTATTAAGAGCATCTCCAAACTAGGCATCACTTCTTCCCTTTCCACTGACCATCTAGGTGACACACCTGTTTCTCTGAGCTGCAGTGTGGAGGGTGAACTGCACATTCTCCATGATCTCTTTGGTCTCCAAAAGGCTCAAATTCTTGTGCAAAAAAAAAAAAAAAAAATCTACACTTAAAATGAGCCCATTGTAAGGTGAGTAAATTATATTGTGTTGGCCAAAAAGTCCGTTCCGATTTTTCTATATGGTGTCACGGGAAAACCCGAATAAACTTTTTGGCCAACCCAGTGCTTCAGTAAGTTGCTGTGTGTATCTACTTACCTACCTACCTACATGGCGAGACTAATTCTTTCAGTCTTTTTAATTCATTTTCAGTTTGATACCCTAAATATTTTCTTGGTGCTAAGGAAGCTAGTATAACGAGGTAGTTTCAACCCAAGAGAGTTGGTTGGGTTTATTCAATTATGGGTGGGTTCCCTCTACGGTCCAGCTAGATTAAATCTCCTAAAAGATCTGTGTCTACTTGGGCAAAGTTTAAAAGGAAAGCATTCAAACTGTCCATAGCAAAAAGGAAGACAGACACAACCCACATACATTCCATACCTACCCAGCCAGCACGTCTCTCAGGAAGGCTATGTATTTATGTTGATGATGGAAAATGTGTCCAGTGGCAAATTGTCAGGTGAATTAGCCCCAAGAATACTGGCCGGGTAGAATGCAGTAAATAGACATCTAGTAACCGTAAAAGGATTCGCGGAATGACCGGCCTGGGTGGTTTTATGGTCTCCTCTCTACTCATTTTCAGTTTTCCTCAGTTCTGTCTGTCAGATGAATTCTAACACCATTCTTTTATAAGGGTGAAATACAGCAAACCCATAAAAATAGCACAATTTGTTCCCAAAAATGTGTGCCTTGACTTCCGCCTTTTGCCGTGATTGTATATCTGATTGAGCAGTTTGCCAAGGAAATCCGGCTTTCTATGTGCAGATAGCGTGTTTGCAACATCAGCTTCTAGGATGGGAATATCTGCCAACGGGCTTTCCTAAGACATATATCAGTAACACCTGCCCTTGCCCGGGAAACTCATGAAGTAATAGATCAGCTCAACAATGTCGAGATTAAAATGAAACAGCCAGGAAATGGTGGAAATCTGCAGGAAAGGCTTCCTAGGATCTGATCTGTCCCCAAACAGGAAAACATGGTGATTTTTCACAGAAGAAGTGATTAGGTTTCCGTATTCCTGTTTCCCTTTACACAACCCCAGCTGATTGATAGGAATTGTATGAACAATTTAAAAGCTGTTCCCGGTGAGTCTGAGGTTGAGCTAAATTGAAACTGAGAGTGTTTTCACACATATCAGTTACTCAGAATAATGGAATATAAAGCTTGGGAGATGAGGATTAAATGCTTTTTTTTTTTTTCAAACTTTTCTTTTATAATTTTTTAAGTCACTGGAGGAAAATGGTTTTAAAGTGTGCCGAGGATTCAATGTCATCTTCAGCTATACAAAAGGGAGCAGAGTTGAACTGCTGTGAAGAAATGACTTTGTACCTTGGTGCTTGGCTGTTTAATAGATTTGAGACTTCACTGAAGCCCTCCTACTATGTTTCCGTCAGGCTTAGGAAAGGATGTTGCTCACTTCATCGTAGTGGGTTTGGTTTCTTTTTCTTTTTCTTTTTCTTTTTTTTTACTTTATTTTATATTGGGGTATAGTGGATTAACAATGTGTTAGTTTCAGGGGCACAGCACAGTGAATCAATTATATATATATATACACGTACCTATTCTTTTTCAAGTTCTTTTCCCATGTAGCTTATTACAGAGTATTGAGTATAGTTCCCTGCGCTATACAGTAGGTCCTCATTGGTTATCTGTTTTAAAATACAGCAGTGTGTACATATGCATTCTTCTAGGTTAAAACATGCTGGCATGCTGGAGTCCATGGGGCCACTGCTGCTAAGTCGCTTCAGTCGTGTCCGACTCTGTGCGACCCCACAGATGGCAGCCTACCAGGCTCCCCCATCCCTGGGATTCTCCAGACAAGAATACTGGAGTGGGTCCATGGAGCCGCAGAGTCAGACACGACCAAGCGACTGAACAACAAGGTTAAAATGTGAATTTTTTATTTCAGAGTGTTCGTTTTCATCAGCAAACCCCTGTAGCCTTGGGATAATTAAGGAATTACACCAGAGAGGATAGAAACTGATGGAGGAAGCTTCCCAGGCATGAGGACCCCCTACTTCCTCAAAGGAAGGTGGGCAACCTCCCCTCTTCATTCCAGCTGGTGAGCAAAGCACAGCCCAAGGGTAAAGTGGCTGGACTGTAATCACAGCACGTGATAGGCCATCACAAAGCCTCTGTTCATTAAACAGATGAATAAACAGAGAATCTTCCTCCCAACTGCAAACCATATATCATATTTGGAGCCTGTGGTTGTACATCAAAGAGAATGACCCTTTGCCCTTCAGTTCAAGACAGACACAGTTGGGCAAGGGTTTGTATAATATAAAACCAGCACCACTGCTTTGAGCCACACAACAAATGTGATGATTCTGACAAATCCTGCCTGCCTTCTAGTCATCAGTCCTCAGTCAGGTGGCAGGAGCCCTGTTCCACTGGCAACCAGTGAGGAGAAAATGTGTGCTTCAGAGTTTGGCCAGGAGACTCTGACCAGAGTTAGAGGAGGGAGACTGGGAGTCGGGAGGGTCAGGCCGACTGGGAAGATCCAGGCCCAGCTGGCCTCTGTCAAGCTTTTTGGAATGCAGGCTCAGGGCAAGCAAAGTCTTCAGCATGGTCTGCGGGGGAAAAGATGGTAGATGAAGACACAGGTTTGCCATGGGCCTCCTGGTGGCTCAAATGGTAAAGAATCTGCCTGCAATGTAGGAGACCCAGGTTTGATCCCTTGGAGAAGACCATGGAAGTCCAGTCCAGTATTCTTGCCTGGAGAACTCTATGGCAGAGGAGCCTGGCCGGCTACAGTCCATGGCCTCACAAAGAGTCAGACACAGAGTGACTAACACTCACTCACTCACGTGAGGTCAAAATCCCAGCAAGCAGCAAGGAAGGTCTCAGGTACCGCTCTCAGGCCTTGCTCTCCTCCTGCGTTCTGGAGGGACAAGGAAAAGCCACACGCAGTGTCTGAGCAGTAGGATGGGGAATGGGTTTACCTGAATCCACCTGGAGCTCCCACTTCCCTCCCTCCTGTCCACCAGGCATGGAGCCTCAGCTTCCCCAGGGCGGAGCAGGCCCTTCCTCTGCAGCCCTGTCTCCTGGAGGCAGCTCTTCCACCTGCTCCAGGCCAGGTTGAGGCTCCTAAAGCCAAGAGCAAAGGAAAGATTATATAACAGAAAGGGGGCGTGGTGAGGGACTTTTGTGTCTGTTTTTCAGAGAACACAACAAAAGCCCCCCACACCGAGTGACATCTGTGCTGGTGACTTTTCCTAGCAGGGCTTAACACCCCGGCTGTGGCTGCTGTTGTAGAACCAGCCGGCCGCCCACTACCTCAGTGAGAACCTGAACAAATCATCCCTCCTCTGAATGCGTCAGTCTTCTCACCAGTGAAACAGAGCAGAACTAGCCAACGGGTGACCTCATTCTTGCAGACAGGTGTGCTTTATTGAATTAACACTCTTTTTAAAAATCGAATGCCTTCAGATTGGACATGCATGCACTATCTAGTTCCCAAGGGTCTTGCCTTCTGCTTACACCCACCCAGTCCTCTTCACCCTCTGCAGCATGTGCCTGCTTTTACATTTGAGATTCCAAAATTGCGTGGTGTCCCCTACCTTTAAAACCTAATACTAGACAGTGTATTAAAAAGCAGAGACATCACTTTGCTGACAAAAGTCCATACAGTCAAAGCTATGGTCTTTCCAGTAGTCATGTATGGATACGAGAGTTGGACCAGAAAGAAGGCTGAGCACCAAAGAATGATGCTTTCAAACTGTGGTGCTGGAGAAAACTCTTGAGAGTCCCTTGGACTGAAAGGAGAACAAACCAGTCAATCCTAAAGGAGATCAACCCTGAGTACTCATTGGAAGGACTGATGCTGAAGCTGAAGCTACAATACTCTGGCCGCCTGATACGAAGAGCCGACTCACAGGAAAAGATCCTGATGCTGGGAAAGATTGAGAGCAAAAGAAGAGAGTGGCAGAGGTGAGACAGTTGGATAACATCACCAATTCAGTGGCCATGAACTTGGGCAAACTCCGGGAGATGGTAAGGGACGGGGAGCCATGGCATGCTGCATCCATTGAACTGCAGTGTCAGACATGAGTTAGCAACTGAACAACAACCCCACCTTTAAAAGAATTTGCTAATGGTATGTGATTTCTTTCTACCAACATCTTTCTCCCAAGGTAGTACAGACTGAACTTAATGATCTCCTCCTATTATCCCCACATTATGAGTGAGCTGAAATGGCTGGTTCAAAATCACACAGTTAATGAGCCGGTAAGAGACAAAGTTCTAAAAGGTCTTGTAGGTCTTCATAGAACCGTTCACCTTCAGCTTCTTCAGCATTACTGGTTGGGGCATAGACTTGGATTGCCGTGATATTGAATGGTTTGCCTTGGAGACGAACAGAGATCATTCTGTCATTTTTGAGTTTGCAGCCAAGTACTGCATTTCGGACTCTTTTGTTGACCATGATGGCTACTCCATTTCTTCTGAGGGATTCCTGCCCGCAGTAGTAGATATAATGGTCATCTGAGTTAAATTCACCCATTCCAGTCCATTTTAGTTCGCTGATTCCTAGAATGTTGACATTCACTCTTGCCATCTCTTGTTTGACCACTTCCAATTTGCCTTGATTCATGGACTTTGATTCATGGACCTGACATTCCAGGTTCCTATGCAATATTGCTCTTTACAGCATTGGACCTTGCTTCTATCACCAGTTACATCCACAGCTGGGTATTGGTTTTGCTTTGGCTCCATCCCTTCATTCTTTCTAGAGTTATTTCTCCACTGATCTCCAGTAGCATATTGGGCACCTACTGACCTGGGGAGATTCTCTTTTGTTATCCTATCATTTTGCCATTTCATACTGTTCATGGGGTTCTCAAGGCAAGAATACTGAAGTGGTTTGCCATTCCCTTCTCCAGGGGACCACATTCTTTCAGAAGAAGAGATATGACCAACCTAGATAGCATATTCAAAAGCAGAGACATTACTTTGCCAACTAAGGTCCGTCTAGTCAAGGCTATGGTTTTTCCTGTGGTCATGTATGGATGTGAGAGTTGGACTGTGAAGAAGGCTGAGTGCTGAAGAACTGATGCTTTTGAACTGTGGTGTTGGAGAAGACTCTTGAGAGTCCCTTGGACTGCAAGGAGATCCAACCAGTCCATTCTGAAGGAGATCAACCCTGGGATTTCTTTGGAAGGAATGATGCTAAAGCTGAAACTCCAGTACTTTGGCCACCTCATGCGAAGAGTTGACTCATTGGAAAAGACTCTGATGCTGGGAGGGATTG
>SJYX01009901.1:162107-182661 GCA_006410675.1 Oreotragus oreotragus
AGAAGGGGATGACCAAGGATGAGATGGCTGGATGGCATCACGGACTCGATGGACATGAATCTGAGTGAACTCCGGGAGTTGGTGATGGACAGGGAGGCCTGGCGTGCTGTGATTCATGGGGTCACAAAGAGTCAGACACGACTGAGCGACTGAACTGAACTGAGCTGAAGACAGAGTACTGGCACAGACCGTGGTGAGAAGCACCGAGCGCTGCAGCCGCCGTAGTGTTGGCCAAGCACTTCCTTGCCTGCCCTGTCACCAGCCTCCCCATCCTTTGTCCAGTAGTTGAGATGACCTGCCTGATGACTGAAGTCTAGAGATGCTTAATCCTACAGTTGTTCGGATTTGGATTTTTCTCTTGATTCTGGTGGCTAATTTGGCAGTTGCTTCGTTACTTAAAGCTTAGTTACGAAGAAGCTGTTTTAAGGTATCTATTAAATTCACAGCTTGCTTCATTAAACATCACTTCATTTAAAAAGGCAAGCCAACTGAAGTGTTCACATGGCCATGCCAGATGGAAGGGAGCTAACTGCCTGGTGCCTGGGTGTTCAGCCCATCCACTGCTGGGAAAGGACTAATTTGGAGGGGAAATCCTGTTCCCTGCATAAAACGAATTACAGGACCGATTCTAGCATTTTAACTTGTATTGATACTTGCAGTGACTTGGGTTGAAATACAAATTAGAAATCATGCTTTCGAAAGGACCTTTCTCAGACTTCCCTGGTGGCTCAGTGAGTAAGAATCCACCTGCCAACGCAGGAGACACAGGTTCGGTCCCTAGCCTGGGAAGATCCCACATGCCTCGGAACAATTAAGCCGGTGTGCCACTGCTATTGAGCCAGCAAACTGCAACCACTGGGCCCACGTGCTGCAGCTGCTGAGGCCCATGCACCCTGGAGCTCATGCTCCACAAGAGAAGCCCCCACAATAAGAAGCCCAAGCTCTGCAACAAAGAGTAGCCCCTGCTCACCACAACGAGAGAAAGCCTGTGCAAAGCAACAAAGATCCAGTGCAGCCAAAAACAAATCAATTAAATTTTAAAAATATGATTAAAAAGAGGACCTTTCTCTGTCCTAGTAGCTGCCTTCGACCTCTCCCCATCTGAGGGTCCCTGGAATAGAGGCGCAAAGATGCAAAACACTAGGAACTGTTTCACACAACTTTTTGATTTTAATTATTCTCTGTTATAACACATAAAGAGGAGGGCAAAAAACAATATATAAACAAGTGTGTATCCACCACCTAGAACTAACGAATGTCACCGTTTTGCGAGCGACACATCTTTTAAAGAACAGCCTCCTCCTGAGGGGGGAGGGAGAAAATGTCTGTAGTCGTCACCAGCTCGGGCTTCTTTGATGGGTTAAATGGTAAAGAATCTGCCTGCCATGTGGGAGCCCCAGATTTGATCTCTGGGTCGGAAAGATCTCCTGGAGGAGGGCATGGCAATCCACTGCAGTATTCTTGCCTGGGGAATTCCACGGACAGAGGAGGCTGGTGGGGTACACAGGTCGCAAAGAGTCAGACACAACCAAGCAACTAACACACTTGTCACTAACTCATCCTCAGGTAGTATCCAAAAACAGGAGAAGGCTGAGCCAAGTTTCCCGGAAGCACATCTGGGCCAAGAACAAGTAAACAACACAGATAATCCTGAAAAATGCCAGCCCCTTTGAGCTCCCTCCAAATGTAAAAACAAATAGTACAGCAGGGCTGGCCACCAAAGGGCCCACTTCTTTGAAAGGCAGGCAGTTGGAAGCCATTATGTGGGAGTTTGGGGGGTGGTGGGGGGTGGAGAAGAAAGTGTCCCCAGCTGGGCAGAGAGCTTTGTAAAGGCGAGCGTGATCAAGAAGCAGTGAAATGTCACTGCGTAACTACACCAAGGAATCATCTCTCCCCTAAGTCCTGCTGAAATAACAAGGCACAGTTAGCCCACAGGAGTGGCCCTGTGCAGGTGCAGGCACCAGGCTGAACTGAAGGGAGTCAAGTTGCATGGGCCCTGGTGCAAATTTCAGACACAGAGTTATCAGATATGCATAAAACTCCACACTGAGGGCATCGGCCTGCCCTCCTCTTGCCTTTTCAGTTTTAAGTGTCAACACCTGACACTTTTAACTCCAAAGAAAGAGTACACATTTTGAAATACATAATGGTCTGAAATATTGTGAACAGTACATGATTATGATTAAATGCTGCCTAATGGACAATTATATCCGAATGAGCCAAATGGAGAAGTACCTTCAGTTAGGCAGTAGGAGCCCAGTTGTCATTTATTCACTGAATAACACCCTTCTTTGCCCATTTATGCTAAGATCTCCTTTTTCTAGCATAGGCACAGATCACTGATATTCCAATCCAGTGGCATTCATTAATTTCACTTTGAGTCCATCTATTTTTACCCTTAAGATATTCACACCCCAGAGTTTTCTCTTCTTAAATTATTTAACCATTTCCTAGGCAAAGGAGAGAGATGTATATTGTACATTTTATATAGCCATCTTATTTTAGTGTATCTGGTATCCCTATAATAGATATTATCCCATTTTATAGATAAAGAAGCTGAGATTCTGAGAGGGAGTCACTAATCAGAGATCTTAAAGACTTTCAGCCACAGGGAAGTAAGCAGAGAAGGTAGAAGAATTCAGGTTCCTCTGCCTCCAGAGTCCATGCACTTGCCACCATACCTGGCTTCTTCCTTCCTGGCTGAAGAGGCCTTTCCACTTGCTCAGTGACATGTTAACACACAAACACATAGAGAACTGAGGGCTTCTCTACCAATAGCCAGAGTTTCTAAGGGACTATATGTACTTTAGGAAGGGAAGCATGGAAAAGGTGATGACTAAAGCCTCGATGTGCCTCTTGACATTGACCCCATCTATTAAATACAGAGCTCTTAGTGAGGAGAGAGATGAACAGGCAGAGCAGAGGATTTTTAGGGCAGTGAACCTATTCTGTATCATACCACAATTGTGGCTATGTGTCATTATACATTTGTCCAAACCCACTGAATATACACCAAGAGTGATGTACATTCATGCTGTTCATTGGAAGGACTGATGCTGAGGCTGAAACTCCAGTACTTTGGCCACCTCAGGCGAAGAGTTGACTCATTGGAAAAGACCTTGATGCTGGGAGGGCTTGGGGGGCAGGAGGAGAAGGGGACGACCGAGGATGAGGTGGCTGGATGGCATCACTGACTCGATGCACATGAGTCTGGGTGAACTCCGGGAGTTGGTGATGGACAGGGAGGCCTAGCGTGCTGGGATTCATGGGGTCGCAAAGACTCTGACACGACTGAGCAACTGAACGGAACTGACCTGAAACTATGAACTTTAGGTAACAGTGTAGGTACATCGATTGTAACAAACGTAGCACTCTTGACGTGAGGATGTTGATAGTTGGGGAGGCAGGGGATATATGGGGACTCTGTACTGTGCATTCAATTTTGCTGTGAATATAAAACCACCTCTAAAAAATGAAATGTATTAAAAACGCAACAACACTGAGCTGTGCCAGACTGGGTGCTGGGCACGTGGAATGGCATTTCTTCTCTGTGCTTCTGATACTCTGGGCTTGTTGAGAAACAAAGCTCGGAGGTATGCCACCCTATGAGAAGCCAGAGAAGTCATTCTCCATTTCCAAGGGACGTTACATGCCCTCTCTCTCCCTTTTCATCTGGTTACTCTTTCTCTGCGTTTGTCTTCATTTCCATGAATCATAATGTCACTCACTTCTTCCAAGGTCTCTACTAGGAGAGATGTTATTAGAAAGCTTGGTGAACCCAAAAAGTTTAAGAGCCTTTTCCCTCCTTTCAGGAGCAGGTTGTGAAGGTTAATTGCTTATAATATGGTTGTATACACGTGTGAGGTGAATTTCTATAGACACTGTCATCTACATAACTCAGATTGGTGAAACTGATTTTGCAACTCATGAAGGAAAACACTGGTCTTTCTCTTGAATTATTTATATAATTGCTTCTGTTCTTTGCTTCTGATTCTTGACAGGTGCAGCAAATTTGGGGAAAGATAAGAAAAACCCTGTCAGGTCTCGCGGCTTTGTGTTCCTCCTCCATTGTTCACTAAACGTATATTCCTGTGCAGTGCCTCATAGCTGCCTGCCTTCATTCATAAAGAAATAGGAACCCTGGGAGATTGCCTGGGATAAAATTGTTTCTTTGCAGTCCATTATTACAAAGCTATAGGAATAGGTTTATGCTGTGACGGATATATGAGAACAAAGTTGTATTTGTGTGTGTCTAACATGAAAGAGAAAGAAAAACGCTTTTAAAGCTTTTAGTTTATGACACTGAAAAACAGGCTTAATTCTTAGGTATGTCCCTTATTAAAATGTATAAAAGATCTGTTTGTAAAGGCTGAGGTCAGATTAAAAGAAAATGAAATATTTTCTAATCATTATTTTATTATCACTTCATCTCCAGCGATGCTATTAGAGACAGAAAGTGGCATAAATGGTGAAGTTCAGAATCTTTTAGGGCTCTGAGGAAAAATGGCTAATATAGTATATGAAATGCTGCTGGCAGATAGGAACTGCAGGAAAGTTGTAAAATAGAATTTATGGGCATTAAGGACTTATATCTGTGTAGAATCAATAAAAACAGAAATCAGGAGATGAAGAGAAAATATTCACCGTCCTAGCAATTTATGCAACCTCTCCTAACACTTTGCCTACTTCCAAAGGCTCGCTCTTTGCATTAACACTGGCAGGTGATGGGAAGAAAGAGATGAGAGATGAAAGTAATAAAGTGGTTCTAATATTTTTCTAAACACTGGCTCATCTGCTTAAAAGCTATGACTTTAATGTTGAAACCCAGAAGTCATTCGTTCATCAAAATATATACACGTTTTCAGCTGTTTATAAGATGTACCTGACAGATACATATATCTGAAAAATAACCCTGTTAGATGAAGTTGTGGCAAGGTGGAAAGAAATACCTGCAAATCAGAATTCATGCAAGAGAAGGGATTCTTTAGGGAAATCTACAGGCCACTTCAGAATATTTTTACCAAGGGTGTTTTTCAGTCTCAGATTTTTAGAACACTTATTCAGACACAATTTATATACCATATAGTTCACAGAAATTTTAGAACATTTTCATCACCTGAAAAAGAAATATCACACACTTCAGCCTGAACTCTCCAGCCCTCATATCTCTACCTTCACACCCTCCCCCAGCCCTAGGCAACCAGGAATCTATTTTATATCTCTGTGGATCGATATGCCTGTTCTGGACGTTTCCTATAAATGGAACCCTGCAGTTGAGACTGGCTTCCTTTATGCAGCATAAGGTTTGTAAGGCCCAATGTCAGAATTTATAGAAAACATATCTTAAGCTTCTTTGATATCATTTTTTTTACTCCTTCTGCGCATTCTATTCACCTTAATATGCTGCTTCCTCTCCTACTTGCTGTCATTTACTGAGTCTTTACCCTATGCCACTGTTCTACCCTGTACCACCACTTTCCTGTTCAACTGTTTGTATATACAAACTTCTTTTTTTTTTGGCTGCACTGGGTCTTCATTGTGGCACACAGGTTCAGTAGTTGCATTGTGCAGGCTTAATTGACCCACAGCATGTGAGGTCAAACCTGCATCCCCTGCTTTGGAAGGTGGATTCTTAATCACTGGACCACCGGAAAAGTCCCCAACCTTTTCCATTTTCGAAAGGAAGAAAGTGACACAGAGATGTGGATGGTTTACTCCCCTCTTAAACTAGTTTTGCCTTTTCCCTATCACAGTTTATGTGATGAAACTGTTCGCTTTTATTGAGAAGAAATAATTATGCATTGATTTTACGTTGTCTGAAATTTTGCCATCTTTGTCCAGTAAAAGTCTTTTTTTTCCCCTTAAGCCTTTTAATTTAGATGTTGTCATGATTCTGCTGCCCTACAACCACACGATTTATTTTTTAAATATCAGAGTTTGTGCCCTAGGTTGATTTTTGCCTTAAATCCAGGTCTAAGGAGATATGGATAATCCATATGGATTCTCAGAAGGGAATCAACATCCTACCGCCCATATTCTGAAATTTATCAAAGCTCAGAAAGCTGGGCCAGACCAAACAGTATCTTGAGACAGTTTAGGAAAATGCTCTGGAACAGCACTGCTTCCCCTCAGTCATGTTTGAAAATAGGATCAAGGCTTGAATTCTCTCCCTTGAAATGCATCCAGTGTTCACATAAAGTCACAAAGGGGTCACAGATTTTCTGAAGTCCTGCACCCAGGGTCGACCATCCTTGACCTACACAAACAGTAGCATAGGCTGCAAGGGAACACGTAGACTGTCCAAAAGTGTCTCTTGCACCCTTAAAAGGGAAACTTTTCATTGCTTCACTGCAAATTCCTTCTTCTGTGAGGAGGCCACGTTATAATTCTAAGGATATCCACAACAGTGGATATAACTTGCTAGTGTTAAAGGGACAGCTGCTGATTCAGTTCTGCTCACAGACCGCACTGGGCTGGTTATTAACTTGGGTTCTCCCGTGGTTGGCTTGGTCCTGCCACAAGGACACATGTCTCGGGGTCACTCAAGCTAGAAATGTCCCCTGGTTGGGGTCGAGCTTTCCCCCAGACAGGAGTTGTGTCCTCCCAGCCGGTCTCCTGCTTGGCCTTCTGTAAACGCCAGTCCCTGACGTCACGACCCCTGACATCCAGCCATTGCCACTACTCCTTAAGAATGTCTTCCTTGAAGGCAGCCATGGGAGATTTGTAGCAAAATGGTCTGCAAACACTGCACATAATCAAAACAACTCATGCCAAAAAAGGAAACTGGCACCCTCCCCTCATGTAACACCGTGGTGTATTTTTTTCTTGGTGGTCTGATATTCTGGGACCCGTTCCTAATGAAGGGTATCTGAAAAGTCCAATGTGTGTGTGTTCAGTCATGTGNTGCAAACACTGCACATAATCAAAACTCATGCCAAAAAAGGAAACTGGCACCCTCCCCTCATGTAACACCGTGGTGTATTTTTTCCTTGGTGGTCTGATATTCTGGGACCCGTTCCTAATGAAGGGTATCTGAAAAGTCCAATGTGTGTGTGTTCAGTCATGTGTGACTCTCTGTGACCCCATGGACTGTAGCCCACCAGGTTCCTCTTGTCCATGGTATTTTTCAGGCAAGAACACTGGAGTGGGCTGCCATGCCCTCCTCCAGGGGATCTTCCCCACCCAGGGATGAAACCCAAGTCTCCCACATGTCTCCTGCATTGGCAGGTGGGTTCTTTACCACTGCACCACCCGGGAAGCCCCCTGAAGAATCCAGGGGAGCCAGAGAAACAGGCGACTGGGGTGGCCTGGACAGAAAGAGGGAGACTTTTTCATTTGGATGCGAGGAGGCTAAGGAAGAGCATGTCTGAAATCTTACAAATCATGAAAAACTTAGATAGCATGAGCATGGTGTTCATAGCACAATCCGGATTATGGGCTGGTGGGCTCCCTTTGAAATTTGAGGGCCAGAGTGCCGAACAAAAATCAAGAGTTTCCGCCAAATACTGCAACTTGTAAACTTAAGCCATTGTCTCAAGTGGAGCCTTGAAGGATTCCAGATCCATTGGTTGCTAGGCTGTGTCCAATGTCAGCAAGATCAGACAGGCCCTAAATATTTGGGGAACTTTTTGGCAGCAAAACATTGGACTGTAAGCACTGTGAATCTGAAAGTTCCTCTATTCTCACAGTCGTCCATCTAGCAGAGAGTTCCTCTTCTCAAAGTGTTCCCATCCTTGCTGACTTTGGGAATATATGGTCCTGGTGAGAATGTCTCTTCTATCCTTTATTTTGCACATGGATCATATTTCATTGAAATTCGTCCACCACACTCTGCTTGGAAGTGTTTTCATACTCATATTCTTAATACATGAGGGTTTTTCACTATCGGTTTTTTCAATGTGGTCCCATTTTGAGGATCTGCTTATAAATTTGATTTTTCCCTCTGTATTCCTTTAAACATCCCTGATTCACAAAATAGGTATTTATTATTCTTATACATGTCATTTATCGTGTTCTCATGCTTTGTCCAGTGTTCCACTGAGGGTTCTTACTTGGTACCCTGTCACGGTACCATTTACTCTGTGATCCTGTCTTTCTCTTGGAAGTATTTAAAGCTCCAGAATCCTGGGCTCCAACCACAGGCCAGCAGAAGGGGTGTTAGATGCCAGCAACTTCACCAGCTGGAGGGCCAGGGGTCCCATAAGAGCTCCAGGAACTTGGAGCTTCTGTATGTGTCCTATTTGTAATAGATTACACAGTATAAAACCACTGTCTTCCAGAGTAATCATTTTTATTGTTGGCCCTATGCTTTTTATTCATTTCATCTGCAAATTTCTGTTTTCTTGCTCTTCCTGTTTTCTTGGTTGTTTATCTCATCTTGTATTTCTGGCTTTAGATGGATCACATATGCCACATATTTCTGCAGTATCTTCTTATATTTTGGATAAACAATCTGCATTTGGCTGTGATCACTTCTACACAGTGATATAAAATAGAAAAAAATGACTCCCCATTTTACTTATATCTGGAATTTCAAATGAATATACAAAATTATTTTGCCATCTAATCCTGCTATGCTGCTAATCTTATCTTTGGAAAATTTCAAACCATTGGTGTGAGTGTGTGTAGCAGTTGTTCAAATAATGCTGAAGCCAAATTATAATGTTCCAGACACAAATATAGTATTTATGGAGCATTATAGCCCTTTAATTGGCTTGTTGGCCTGAGTCCTCCAGGGAGCATCACAGATCTCTAGGGTGTCCTTGAATACGATGTATACTTCAGCCAATTCACATCTGTGACGGCCAGAACAACTGCTAAGCATGCGTCTGGGACAAAAATTACTTAACTGGATTTGATCAGAAGAGTCGTGGGGAGTGATTTTATATATGTGTGTGTATATTTCAGTTAAACTCATCTGATTTCTACTAAAAGCGATCACCAAGTTTAGAAGGATTTATGTATTTCTTCAACTAACATTTATCAAACACAAATATTTTAGAAAATGGGATATAACTGTGAACAGGCCAGAACACTGTACTAACAGAGTTTACCTGCTAGAAAGAATGACGGAATAAACAAGTAAATAAAAAGATTCGTTCTGATAGTGATGTAAGTTATGAAGGAAGAAACAAGCTGTTATGGTACAGGATGACTGAGGAGAAGGAATTTGGGGGTTTGTGAAGGCCTTTCTGAAGAGGTGATGTATGAACAGAGGGATGTCCCATGAGAAGGAACTAGATGTGGGAAGAGTGGCAAGCAGAAGGAGCAGGCACTACAAAGGTGCTGAGCCAGGCCAGTTGAGTATTTCTGAAACAGGTGGGAAAAAAAACACTGCAAAGGAGCACTGTTTGAGGAGTCAAAGGAGCTAGGTTTCAAGGTGATTCAACTTTTCTGTCATGGATCCCATAGGCAGGTCCGGTCTGCCTGTGGATCTCTTCTCAGAATCATGGTTTTCATCATGTGAAATACAGGCCTTCCCAAATGGCGCTAGTGGTAAAGAAACTGCCTGGCAATCCAGGAAACTTAAGAGACATGGGTTCAACCCCTGGGTCTGGACGATCCCCTGGAGGAGGGCCAGTATTCTTGCCTGGAGAATCCCCTGGTCAGAGAAGCCTGGTGAGCTATAGTCCATAGCATCGCAAAGAGTCAGACCTGACCGAAGTGACTTAACACACACGAGATAAAATACATAGGAATGCAAAAGAAGCCAATTACATTATAATACGGCTATAAAAATATTTAAAAGACAAAGCTGTGACATGAAATATAGATGCTGCTTTAACGCGTCTTGTAGCAGATCTAACGACTATGAAGTATAATTTATCAAGATATCTGCAACAGTTTTAGTGTGAGATATCTGTGGTTTCTGTAGGTGACAGTCACTAAGATTTTCTGCATAACTCAGTGAGATACTCGGGGAAGGCAATGGCTGTCTCTTATACACATCTCCTGGAGGAGGGCATGGCAATCCACTGCAGTATTCTTGCCTGGGGAATTCCACGGACAGAGGAGGCTGGTGGGGTACACAGGTCGCAAAGAGTCAGACACAACCAAGCAACTAACACACTTGTCACTAACTCATCCTCAGGTAGTATCNTGAGATACTAAACTTCAGTTAGAGGCTGTGAAAATAAAGATGTGATTTTCCCCCCCATCGTAAAATCACAGATCCCATGAATCATATCCTTGGACCCCTTGGGGTCTGTAGAGCCCAGGGTACACACAGTGGGACTACATCACGCAGGCTTGGTGGGCCACAGCGAGGCATTAGACTCACTGCAATGGGGAGCCACTGGGGAGTTTTAAGCAAGAGAAGTGATCTTGCTGCTTTTTATATAGAACCTGGATTCTAGGGTAACAGTACGAGAAGAGTGAAGTGACTATTACATGGTTCAAGTGGAAGGTGAGGGTGGCTTGGTGAAGAGCAGTGGCCCTACAGAGAGAGATGTGAATGTGTCAAGATGTGTTCAAAACATCAGCGTCTGCGGATGGATCGGGGAAGGCAATGGCACCCCACCCCAGTACTCTTGCCTGGAAAATCCAATGGATGGAGTAGCCTGGTGGGCTGCAGTCCATGCGGTCGCTAACAGTCGGACAGACTGAGCGGCTTCACTTTCACTTTTCTCTTTCATGCATTGGAGAAGGAAATGGCAACCCACTCCAGTGTTCTTGCCTGGAGAATCCCAGGGATGGGGGAGCCTGGTGGGCTGCCGTCTATGGGGTCACACAGAGTCGGACACGACTGAAGTGACTTAGCAGCAGCAGCAGCTGCGGATGGATTGGCTAGAGGGAGCGGGGAATGAGGAAAGGGAGAATGAGAATGAGGGGGAGGTTGTCTGCAGGAGCCTGTGGGAGTCGGTGTTGCCACGGACTGGTGTGGGACCCCCTGGGAGAGGAGCTGGAGTCAGTTTGTGGGCGAGTTGCGGTGGTGGTGAGCCCAGGGTTGCAAAGGAGCAACACAGGTACACAGTGGAGGTACACAGTGGACCTGGGGAAGGGTGAGATGTTTGTTACACGAATGGAGAGAGATTCAGTGTGCAGTGGGATCCACGAGCCTGGAGCTCAGAAGAGAGTAGGGCTGAAAGATGACATAGCCGCTCTACAGTTGGACCTGATGTTCTGAACAAAAGTGGGACGTCAAGACAACTAGCGAGGGGTGTTCCCATCCCCTCAAAGCTGGGCCATCCTTACTCCTTGGAGGGAGACCCCCACTTTCACTCCCCCAGAAAGGTGATGGAACTTAGTGAAGTTCACACGGCATAAGGGGGAACCAAGAAGATACACCTGGAAGCAGGGCCCTGTCTCCTCTTTGAATCCCATGTCTCATTGCTGCTCAGTGCTGCTTCTCCAACCTTACTCATTGTGAGAGCAAACAAAAATGAGGATCAAGGTTTTCTGCAGCACAGAAACAAGCTGAAGGGACGATATGAAAGAACAGTAGGCTGGAGATTTCAAATACTGGCTCCTCCACTGTGTAACCTTGAACAAGTCATTTAACCTCACTGAGGCTTAATAACCCAATTCAAAATAGGAATAACACCACCATCTGGTGTCATTAAATTCAGTAAAAATACCTGGCACATAATAGGCACTGAGCACCTATTTTTAGTTGAACTTAGGTTGTATAATTTTTACATGGACACTTGGTATTGTCTTTTTCTCATATATTTCAAAGTAGTTTTTTTTCTAGAAAAAAAATAAGACAGTAACTGTGACTAAAACAGTACAAAGGACCTTGAATAATTTACTGGATTTCTCGTGCTATTTCATGACCTATAGAAAAATAGGTTATATTTCATGATTATTTACATCTTAGGGTAGAAAGATGACTTGAACAGAATCTACAGGATTTTTCACCTTGTAGCAACAAAACACTGTAGATATTTTCTTGGCAACTGAAAAGGAGGGCTATAAGGAATTCTATCTCCGAACTAGAAGGCTAAAAGCAGTGAACTTCAGGACTTGATGTTTACCAGCCAACAGAGTTTCTTCTCACTAACTGATTTAATTAGTTTAACATATTGTAGGGTCATTTCTAGTCAGGGCCACTGGCATCTCAGATGTTTATTCATTCATTTTCATGAAGTGTCTACTATGTTCCAGTACTGTTCTTGGATCAAGGCATACAAGAATGAACAAAAATGAAGTCCTACCATCATGGAGTTCTCACTGAAGTCGGGAGCAAAAAAATAAACAAGCAATCAGATTAATAGATAAACAGCATCATTTCATAGTGTCATGCACTCTGTAGAAAATATAGCTAGATAATGCTCAGAGGTACCAGGAGTATTTTTGAACTAAATGATGAGAAGGAGCCAACCGTGCAAGAATATGGGCAGAGCCTGTTCCCCTTATGGGAACAGCCACGTATAAATTTGGAAATGAAAGGGGAGAGGTTATAGGAGACACACAGAGGAAGGGCAGAGTTTTATGCTAAGCATTGGAGAATTTTAAGCCAAGGAGCAACATGGTCTGATTTATGTATTTACAAGGCCACTCTGACTGCTGTTTTGGATCTGGACGAGAAGGTGACCAGAATGGAAGCAGGAATGCAATTGCCTCCCAAGTAAGAGGTGATGGAGGCCTGGGGATGGCAGCAATGGAGATGGAGAGAGGAGCAGAGATTCCGGATGTGTGTTGAAAGAGTTCTGACGGGGCTTACAGAAGGACCAAATTTGCAGGGTACGACATAGAAAGCGAACAGGATTAATGCAGCAACTGGGGAGTTGGTCATGTCATTTCCTGATAGGGAGCCTTACAGAAAAAAAAAAGGTGGTATTCAGTTCAGTCGCTCAGTCCTGTCTCTTTGTGACCCCGTGAACTGCATCACACAAGGCCTCCCTGTCCATCACCAACTCCTGGAGTCAGTCAGTGATGCCATCCAACCATCTCATCCTCTGTCGTCCCCTTCTCCTCCTACCCTCAATCTTTCCCAGCATCAGGGTCTTTTCAAATGAGTCAGCTCTTCACATCAGGTGGCCAAAGTATTGGAGTTTCACCTACAACAGCAGTCCTTCCAATGAACACCCAGGACTGATCTCCTTTAGGATGGACTGGTTGGATCTCCTTGCAGTCCAAGGGACTCTCAAGAGTCTTCTCCAACGCCACAGTTCAAAACATCAATTCTTCGGCACTCAGCTTTCTTTATAGTCCAACTCTCACATCCATACATGACCACTGAAAAAACCATAGCCTTGACTAGATGGACCTTTGTTGGAAAAGTAATGTCACTCCTTTTTAATATTCTGTCTAGGTTGGTCATAACTTTCCTTCCAAGGAGCAAGCGTCTTTTCATTTCATGGCTGCAATCACCTTCTGCAGTGATTTCGGAGCCCAGAAAAATAAAGTCAGACACTGTTTCCCCATCTATTTGCCATGAAGTGATGGAACCAGATGCCATGATCTTAGTTTTCTGAATGTTGAGCTTTAAGCCGANACTGGAGTGGGGTGCCATTGCCTTCTCCGTAGGTGACGCTAGCAGTAAAGAACTTGCCTGCCAATGCAGGAGAGGTAAGAGATGCAGGATCAATCCCTGCGTCAGAAAGATCCCCCAGAGGAGGGCATGGCAACCCCCTCCAGCATTCTTGCCTGTAGAGTCCCATGGACAGAGGAGCCAGGCAGGCTACAGTCCATGGGGTCGCACAGAGTCGGACATGACTAAAGCGACTCAGCACGCTCCAGTATCTCTACAGAGAGAGACCAAAACTAGTGTCATGCAATTGTGTCTGCTGTTTTGTAGACATTACCACAATTAAACCTTAAAATGACAAAATCAGTATACCTAACCTCATTTTCATTATGCTTCAGCCAGCCATTGTCTTTGCTATTGTTTAGCCTCCACGATGGCTTCTGTGATGGAAATCACACAAAGATCCATTTCTTCCACGAAGCTCATAGCCATGGAAGGATTATCAAGGCAGCTGCCTCACTGCTGTTCTCTGCTGAGTTGGGGTTCTTGCCCAGCAAAATGGACAGCGTGAATAGCTAAGGGATGAGCTGGATATAGGAGACTGGGGAAAGACCCAGAGAGGAAATAAAGCAAATACACAACCAGCAACAAGAGTTGCTTCAGCACTTATTTGTGCTTAAGTCCATCCTGGGTATTTCCGTGGATAATAGGTTTATAATCCTTATCCTTGATTTTGATCCCCTGAGAAGCCTAAGAAATTGATATCAGGACTTCCCTGGTAGTCCAGTGGTTAAGAGTCCTCCTTCCAATGCAGAGGATGCAGGTTCGATCACTGGTCGGGGAACTAAGATCCCCCACGCTGCAGGGCAACTAAGCCTGTGTACTGCAACAAAAGAAACCACAGCAAAGACCCAGCACAGCCAAAATAAAAATAAAAATTGTGTCTCCACAACTTAGATTCTGCCGCCTCCAGAGGCACCAAGTGATGGCTTAGTGGGGAAGCTCGTGACTCTAGTGCCGCATGTGTGTGCATGCTAAGTCACTCAGTTGTGACCGACTCTTTGTGACCCCATGGACTGTAGCCCACCAGGCTCCTCTTGGGATTCTTTCACATCAGTTCAGTTCAGTTCAGCCACTCAGTTGTGTCTGACTCTTTGCGATCCCATGAATTACAACATGCCAGGCCTCCCTGTCCATCACCAACTCCCAGAGTTCTCTCAAACTCACGTCCATCTAGTTGGTGATGCCATCCAGCCATCTCATCCTCTGTCATCCCCTTCTTCTGCCCTCAATCCCTCACAGCATCAGGGTCTTTTCCAATGAGCCAGTTCTTCACATGAGGTGGCCAAAGTATTGGAGTTTCAGCTTTAGCATCAGTTCTTCCAAAGAACACCCAGGACTGATCTCCTTTAGAATGGACTGGTTGGATCTCCTTGCAGTCCAAGGGACTCTCAAGAGTCTTCTCCAACACCACAGTTCAAAAGCATCGATTCTTCAGCGCTCAGCTTTCTTCACAGTACAACTCTCACATCCATACATGACCAATGGAAAAACCATAGCCTTGACCAGACGGACCTTAGTCAGCAAAGTAACGTCTCTGCTTTTGAATATGCTATCTAGGTTGGCCATAACTTTCCTTCCAAAGAGTAAGCGTCTTTTAATTTCATGGCTGCAGTCACCTTCTGCAGTGATTNAAGGAGTAAGCATCTTTTAATTTCATGGCTGCAGTCACCATCTGCAGTGATTTTGGAGCCCAAAAACATAAAGTCTGACACTGTTTCCACTGTTTCCCCATCTATTTCCCATGAAGTGATGGGACCAGAGGCCATGATCTTCGTTTTCTGAATGTTGAGCTTTAAATCAACTTTTTACTCTCTACTTTTACTTTCATCAAGAGGCTTTTTAGTTCCTCTTCACTTTCTGCCATAAGGGTGGTGTTATCTGCATATCTGAGGTTATTGATATTTCTCCCAGCAATCTTGATTCCAGCTTGTGCTTCCTCCAGCCCAGCGTTTCTCATGATGTACTCTGCATATAAGTTAAATAATCAGGGTGACAATATACAGCCTTGACGTACTCCTTTTCCTATTTGGAACCAGTCTGTTGTTCCATGTCCAGTTCTAACTGTTGC
This sequence comes from Oreotragus oreotragus, assembly GCA_006410675.1. Classification (NCBI taxonomy): domain Eukaryota; kingdom Metazoa; phylum Chordata; class Mammalia; order Artiodactyla; family Bovidae; genus Oreotragus; species Oreotragus oreotragus. The sequence continues at coordinate 177,650 of SJYX01009901.1, forward strand.
TTTCTGACCTGCATATAGGTTTCTCAAGAGGCAGGTCAGGTGGTCTGGTATTCCCATCTCTTGAAGAATTTTCCAGTTTATTGTGATCCACACAGTCAAAGGCTTTGGCATAGTCAATAAAGCAAAAATAGATGTATTTCTGGAACTCTCTTGCTTTTTCGATGAGTATATGTAAAAGACAAGTTGTTGGCATTTATACTGAAATGATTAAAGTTTTAAATTGCACTAAAATTTGGGGAAAACCTTTTGTTAGGACTTGGAGGAAATAACAAAATCAAGGCTCTTTTCTGTTTTACTTGACAGTGATTCTGTTTAGCAGCGTTCTCAAAGTATAGTCCATAGACCCCGGGGGCTCTACATTATTTGTTGTTACTTGATGGTGGATAATACCTCTGGAGCTTTAGTACCAAGTCAGTGGCATCAAAATGCATCTGAGCCACCAGGGAATCCCTTCAAAATGTGCCAACAGTCATTTATTCTGAAGGAAATGGCAACCCACTCCAGTGATCTTGCCTGGAGAATCCCAGAGACGGGGGAGCCTGGTGGGCTACTGTCTATGGGGTCGCACAGAGTCGGACACGACTGAAGTGACTTAGCAGCTTAGCAACCATATACTTGCAATTAAAAATAAAAAGTGGGTTTCACAAACGAGTGCCTTTGGTAAAACAATAAGCATGTTTGTATACTCTGAGTCACAAAATGGAAGATTCTTTTAGAACACTTCTGTTGCATACAAAAGTATCAATACTGTGGCTGTCTTGAGATAAAGTAGTGGCCAGACTGAGTCGTGAATTGAACTAGCCACTTTACCATGAAGTAACATTTTATTGAAAGAACTGACAAGCAAACTATGGTTATTCAGACTTGGGTATTTGGCAGGTATTTTCTTGAAAATAAACAAAATGAACCTGTCACTTCAAATATAACAACAGATAGTATTTGTTGCCAAGAATAAAATTTGAGCTTTCAAGTGAAAATTGGAAGTTTGGGACATTTGTATTTACCATCATGAGCTAGTCATTTCCCAATAACGACTTTTCTAGGAAGAGTGGTGACAGTTATTGTGATGTTTTGATATGGTATAATGAAATACATCAACATTTACAGGACCTACATAATTCATTGAATCATTATTTTCTAAATGACCAAAACATGGTGCTATAGAATCATATGTAAGTGAAAGTCCATTCAAATATCACCTAGATTGATCAGTTTTAATGTAATAGAGTACAAAAATGTTCATTGACAAAGTTTCAGATTGCACATTGCAGCTAATTTTTAAGAAACTACCCCTTCTTGATTTCTGGTGTAGTATCAAAAATATTCACAATTATCTGAAAAGGCTATTAAAATACTAATTCCTTTCCAACTGAATGTCCATATGAAGTTGGATTTTCTTTGTATGCTTTGATCAGACAACATAGTGCAACAGATTAAATGCCGAATCTGACATGAAAATGCAGCTATTTCTTAATAAGCTACATATTTGATTTATAAAAGTATAAAACAGTGCCAATAGTCTCACTGATTTTTTTGTTTTGAGAAATGCAGATATTTTTATAAAATATATTACTTATATTGAAAGTCATTTTAAAGTAAGTTACTAATAAATATGCTTTCAAATTCTCAATTTTATTTATTATGGTAAATATCAATAGATATAACTCATATACCCTTTGATGTCCTCAATAATAGTTAAGAGAGTAAAGAATTTTTGAGACTAGATAGTTTAAGAACCACATAAAGTAAGGTAGTCCATGAGAAAAAAATATATAGTGTGATGAAATGTTTACTTCCTATCTGAGAGTCACAATGCTCAGTGACATAGAAGCTGGAAGAAGCCCTTCAGTTGAAAAACATGTTGGATTTTGTTTAACTTGGCAGTTCTCAAACTCCTTGAATACAGTCCTGTTTGTTTTCTGAAGAAGTGTTTGTGAGGAACAATATTTGCAAATATTGCTTCATTCACATCTCACTTCAAAGATCTAGTGCCTAGCTTAAGTTTAGAGGTTATTATTGTAGGATTTCATTTTTTTTAAAAGTCTGAATAACATTCCTCTGTATGTATATAGTAAATTTTCTTTCTTACCCATCAGTTTGGGTTATTTCCACAACTTGGCTATTGTGAATAGTGTTGCAGTGAACACGGGAGAGCAATTATCTCTTTGAGATCCTGATTTCAGTTTTTTGAGTAAAGATCCAAAAGTCAGACTGCTGGATCATATGGCAGTTTTATCTTTAATTTTCTGGAGGTCCTCCATTCTGTTTTCCATAGCAGCAGCACTGTTTTGCATTCCTGCCAACAAGTTCGGTTATGTAAGATGAATCAGTTGTAGAGATATGCTATACAGCATTGTGCCCATAGTTACTAATACTACATTGTGCATTTAAAAATCTGTTAAGTGGGTACTTCCTTGGCAGTCCACTAGTTAAGACTCTGTGCATCCAATGCATGGGGCTCTAGTTCAATCCCTGGTCGAGGAACTTAAGATCCTGCTTGCTGTGTGGCGTGGCCAATAAATAGATAAAATGAAATAAAAATCTGTTAAGAGGATAGACCACATATTAAATGTTTTTACCACAGTAAAATAAAAAATTTTTAAATTATTATAAACCCTACGGTTCTCTAGACAGAATTAAAGGGTGACAAGTTTAATCATGAGATAAGTAAGAGCAGTATGTAATGACCTTAAGTGACTAAGGATCTAGTTTTTTAAAATTTCAAATGTTTTCAAGATTATGTAATCAATTCAGAAGTCTTTAACCATCAGAATTCTTGTTACTCGTCCTTCAGAAAATTTGCATTGGTGTGGGATAAAAATAAGACTGTTGATATTAGAATAATCACTTGAAAATTCTGACATTGCCAGTGAAAGATTTTGAGGCTAGATTTTAAAATAATGGCCTATAGTTCTGATGTTGACTTAAAACATGCCAGCATGCCACATTGTAACAACTAGGGATTTGAAGAGTCCTATAAGCTTGGTTTCAAGTACTGAATCCACTATGTATTGAATCTTTAAATGGGCTTGTTTATAAATATCAGCACCTATGAAATGGGCTTATTTTACCTTGCTGACTAGATTATCGTAAGAAAAAAATGAAATTTCAGTAGAGCCTATAGGACAGTTAATGCACAGCAGTTGAATGCTCCTTAGAGGCCAGGCCCCATGCTTGATACCAGGGTAACAAAGATGAGTAGGATACAGGTTCTTTGCTGAACAGACTTTTTGAAATCAGCCCCCGCAAAGACCAAACAAGTTCTCAATTACAGCAGAGAATAATAATGATATACTAAAGTGAGGGTTGATGATCACATATCCTCCAATACCAATTTATCCATTCCTTGGTGAACTCGCATTACCCCTGTTCTTGAGCTAAGAACAGGGGTACCTAGCTGGAGAAACCACCTTTCTGTTATACGAGTTCAATAAGCCATGGCCATACACTGATGGCAGCAGGCAGAAGTAGTATGTGCAATTTACTGGTTCTGCTCTTCAAAGGAAACTTTACCATTTTTCTCCCCCTTTGGGCTGAGACTTGGCCAAGGCAATGGTTAGCCAAACTCTTGGCCATAAAGAGAGTACGCCAAGCTATAGCATTTCAGATAGAAAGAACCCAGGTCTCTGGGTGACTTTATATAGCAATGCTACCTGCCACCTACAATCTCCTAACCCCCAGCCACCATCCACCAGCTCAGACCCTAATATGAAAAAACAAAACAAAGCCCTCCGTTGTGTTTAAGCACATTTACCAACTTGTTAGGGTCCCAACTAGTTGAGGAAAAGGTCTTTAGGACACTATAACTCCCAGACCTAGATCCCTTGGAAGAGATGGGGATAGGTGAGCCTAGGACCGGCCATCCTGGAGGAAGGGGTCACTGACCTGGGTTTTGATGGGTCTTTGGGAGTTGGAAAAAACTCCTTTCCAGGTGATTATAAGTTCCCTTTCTTATGAAACCCACACTCATGAGAATTAGTGATATGCATGGTGTTCAGTAGCTCAGTCCTCTCTGATTCTTTGTGATCCTTTGGACTACAGCCCACCAGGCTCCTCTGTCCATGGGATTTTCTAGGCAAGAATAATGGAGTGGGTTGCCATCTCCTCCTCCAGGGGATCTTCTCAACTCAGGGATCAAACCCGTGTCTCCTGTGTCTCCCGCATTGCAGGTGGATTCTTTACCCGCTGAGCTATTGGGGAATCACTGATATGATACCTTATAATGAAATTTGACTTTTCTTTAGTATGATACAGTGGATTCATGGAGTTCAAATTAAATAGTAATTGCTTCATTCTTTAAACAATTGTATGTAGAGCACTTACTGTATACATATAAATAAAGAATATAAATAACCAGTGTAGGGCCTTCTTACCAATTTTCTTCATTTACTTTTTATACAAACTTGTCACCCCTCTCTTCCCCATGTACACTTCATTGTTTCGTTAGATGTGTGCATTGCCTATTTTTATTTTTTATGATATTAGTAGTATTCAACACCACTGTCACACCATTAACATTCAGTAAATTCTTTGTTGAAGGAACCAATGAATAAAGATGGCTCAGATGGTAAAGAATCCACCTGCAATGTGGGAGACTCAGGTTTGATCTCTGGGCCAGGAGGATCCTCTGGAGAATAGAATGGCAACCCACTCCAGTATTCTTGCCTGGAGAATACACAGAGAATACCGTGGATGAGGATCCTCAAGGGATCCCCATCCTACAGTCCAAGGGGTCGCAAAGAGTCAGACACGACTGGGTGACTAACACTTTCACTTTCAAGGAGAATAGCACGTGCTTAGACATTCAGCCAACAGCAATAAAAAGGACAGCTCTGCCCTTGAACTCACAGTTAAGTAAGCAGATGATTACAAGTTTGTATAAAGGGCATATGGTAGCATCGATGAAGATATTCTGTCATTTAAACTTTGACAGTCATTGCTGCTGCTGCTGCTGCTAAGTCACTTCAGTCGTGTCCGACTCTGTGTGACCCCATAGACGGCAGCCCACCAGG
>SJYX01009901.1:186035-219258 GCA_006410675.1 Oreotragus oreotragus
AGAACTTTTAACATTATTCTCTTAGCAACTTTCAAATATGCGATATAGTGTGATTATTAACCATAATCATCATGGTGTACAATGATTTACTTAGTTTGTAACTAAAAGTTCATAGCTTTTGACCTCCTTCACCCATTTTTTCCCACCCCAGCTCCTTCTCTCTGTCAGCCACCAATCTGTTCTCTGTGTCTATGAAGGGGTTTTTGTTTACATTGATCAAGTATATTTGATTCAGTCAGACAGCAATCTCATAAACAAACATTAAATATCAGTAGTGCTTTGTAGCTCATCTTGCATCTGTGTGTGTTTTTGCATGCTAAATCGCTTCAGCTGTGTCCGGCTCTTTGTGACTCCGTGGACTGTAGCCTGCCAAGGTCCTCTGTTCATGGGATTCCCCAGGCAAGAATATTGGAGTGGGCCACCATAGCCTCCTCCAGGGGATCTTCCAAACTCAGGGACTGAAACTGCAGCTCCTGCAGCTCCTGTATTGCAGGTGGATTTTTCACAGCTGAACCACTGGGGGAGCCCTATATTTTGCCTATATTTATATGCATATCTATTATATTTATATATATATATATGTATATAGCTTTGTCTATAGAAGATGAAAGTCTTCATTTGAAAGGTACAGACCATCTACATATAAAGAAACTTGCTCAGGCATGAGTTATCATCTATCCTTTCAGTCAATCCAGTCTGAATATTACAGAGTTTTAATATACAGAACAGATGAGATATTATACATTAATGACTCCCTTATAGCACACTTAATCAGGTAATAGTTCCTAGTCTAAAAATAAAAACACTCATCAATATCATTATATAGAAAGGCATTGTGTATGACACTCCTAGCAAAATATACTATCTTAATTTGTTACATCCTACTTTATGATTCAATTAATTTTGTCTAAGAATCGCATTTTGAATTCATGGTGGACATGCCCTTTATTGTTGCTGTTTAGTCACCAATTCATGCCTGAATCTTTTGCAGCTCCATGAATTGTATGTTGCCTGACAGGCTCCTCTTCCAGGAGGAAGAGGAGGATTTCCCAGGCAAGAATACTGGAGTGGGTTGCCATTTCCTTCTCCAGGGAGCATTCGTTTTAAAGCTGGTTTCGTGGTGCTGAATTTTCTTAACTTTTGCTTGTCTGGTCTGGAAAGGTTTTTTTTTCTCCCTGAAATCTGAAGAAGAGTCATTTTGGGTAGAGTATTCTTGGTTGTATCTTATTCCCTTTCATCACTTTAAATACATCATGCTGTTCCATTCTGGCTTGTAGAGTTTCTGTTGAGAAATCAGCTGATAGCCTGGTGGGAGTTCCCTTGTATGTTATTTGGTTTTTTTCCCCTTGTTGTTTTTAATATTTTATCTCTGTCTTTAATTTTTGTTAGTTTGATTACTATGTGTTTCCGTGTGTTCCTCCTTGAGTTTATCCTTTCTGGGACTCTCTGTGCTTCCTGGATTTGGTTGACTATTTCCTTTCCCATGTTCTGGAAGATTTCAGCTATTATCTCTTCAAATATTTTTTTGGTCCTTCCTCTCTCTCTTCTCATTTTGAGACCCCTACATTGCAGATGTTTAGGCAGCCTTCATTTCTTGTCATTCTTTTTTCTATAGTCTGTTCTACAGCAGTGATTTCCACCATTCTGTCCTCCAGGTTACTTTTCCATTTTTCTGCTTCAGTTATTCTGCTACTGATTCCTTCTAGTGTATTATTTATCTCTGTTTGTTTATTCTTTAGTTGTCCTGGGTCTTTGGTCAACAGTTCATTGCACCTTCTCAATTTTTGCTTCTATTCTTTTCATGAAATCCTGGATCATCTTCACTTTCATTATTCTGAATTCTTTTTCTGGAAGGTTGCCTCTCTCCATTTCATTTAGTTGTTTTTCTGGAATTTTATCTTGTCCCTTCATCTGGGACATAACTTTCTGCTTTTTCATCGTGATTAACTGTCTGTAATATGGTTTTTGTTTTAGTCACTGTGAGACTGTGCTTCTTCTTGCTTCTTCTGTCTGCCTTCTGTTGAATGAGGCTAAGAGACTTGTGTAAGCTTCTTGATGGGAATGGTGATGGAAACACTGGGTCTTGCTCTGTTGTACAGGGCCCTGCTCAGTTACACTTTAATCTAATTATCTGCTGATGAGTGGGGTTGCCCTCCCTCTGTGGTAGTTATTTGGTCTGAGGCAATGAAGCTCTGGGGTCTACAGGCTGTATGGTAGGGTGAATGGTGAATTCCAAGAGGGTTTATGCCAAGTTCCAGTTCCCCTGTCCCTGTGGTGGGCCCCTGCAGACCCACGCCTCCACAGGAGGCCCTCCAACACTAGTAGATATTTTTGGTTAGTCTCCTGTGGGGTCAGTTCTCCTCTCCTTTGGGTCTTGGTGTGTGCAAACTTTTGTTTAAGCTCTCCAAGTGTGGAGTCTGTTTCCCTCACTCCTCTGGAAGGCCAATAATCATATCCTGTGGGCCCTCAAGTTTCTCTCCCCAGAGAGATTCCCAGTCCCTTTGTCAGATGCCCATGCTGAAGAGCCTGACTTGGGGTTCAGAACCTTCACAGTAATGCAAGAACTTCTTTAGTATAACTGTTCTCCAATCTGGGTCACCTACCCGGCAGGATTTGGGATTTGATTTGATCATGATTGCACCCCTCCTGCTGTCTTGCTGCAGCCTCTTCTTTGTCTTTGGTTGTGGGTTACCTTTTTTTTTTTTTTTTGGTGGGTTCCAGCGTCCTCNCAAGAACTTCTTTAGTATAACTGTTCTCCAATCTGGGTCACCTACCCGGCAGGATTTGGGATTTGATTTGATCATGATTGCACCCCTCCTGCTGTCTTGCTGCAGCCTCTTCTTTGTCTTTGGTTGTGGGTTACCTTTTTTTTTTTTTTTTGGTGGGTTCCAGCGTCCTCCTGTTGATGGTTGTTCAACAGCTAGTTCCAATTTTGATGCTCACGCAGAAGGAGATGAGCGCACATCCTTCTCCTCTGCTGTCTTGAACCAGAAACTAGAGTTGTTTAGACACGAAGTCATGTCCTACTTTTTTGCGACCCTAGCTCTGCTGGTAAAGAATCTGCCTGCAATGAAGAAGACCCCGGTTCTATTCTTGGGTCGGGAAGGTCCCCTGGAGGAGGACATGGCAACCCAGTACAGTATTCTTGCCTGAAGAATCCCCATGCACAGAGGAGCCTGACGAGCTACAGTCCACGGTGTCGCAAAGAGTCAGACATGACTGAACAACTAAGCACGGACTTAGCCCTCCGGCCTCCACTGTCCATGAGATTTCCCAGGCAAGAATATTGTACTGGGTTGCTATTTCCTTTTACATATATATATAACATTGAACAGCTCAGTTCAGTTCAGTCACTCAGTCGTGTCCAACTCTTTGCAACTCCATGAATAACAGCATGCCAGGCCTCCCTGTCCATCACCAACTCCTGGAGTCTACCCAGACTCATGTGCATCAAGTCGATGATGCCACCCAGCCATCTCATCCTCTGTCGTCCCCTTCTCCTCCTGCCCTCAATCCCTCCCAGCATCAGGGTCTTTTCCAATGAGTCAACTCTTCACATGAGGTGGAGAAAGTAATGGAGTTTCAGCTTCAGCATCAGTCCTTCCAATGAACACCCAGGACTGATCTCCTTTAGGATGGACTGGTTGGATCTCCTTGCAGTCCAACAGACTCTCAAGAGTCTTCTCCAACACCACAGTTCAAAAGCATCAGTTCTTTGGTGCTCAGCTTTCTTCACAGTCCAACTCTCACATCCATACATGACTACTGGAAAAACCATAGCCTTGACTAGACGGACCTTTGTTAGCAAAGTAATGTCTCTGCTTTTGAATAGGTTGGTCATAGCTTTAAATCCAAGGAGTAAGGGTCTTTTAATTTCATGGCTGCAGTCACCATCTGCAGTGATTTTAGAGCCCCCAAAAATAAAGTCTGATACTGTTTCACTGTTTTCCCATCTATTTCCCATGAAGTGATGGGACCAGATGCTATGATCTTCGTTTTCTGAATGTTGAGCTTTAAGCCGGCATTTTCACTCTCCTCTTTCACTTTCATCAAGAGGCTTTTTAGTTCCTCTTCACTTTCTGCCATAAGGGTGGTGTCATCTGCATATCTGAGGTTATTGATCTTTCTCCTGGCAATCTTGATTCCAGCTTGTGCTTCTTTCAGCCCAGCGCTTCTCATGATGTACTCTGCATAGAAGTTAAATAAGCAGGGTGACAATATACAGCCTTGACGTACTCCTTTTCCTATTTGGAACAAGNCCTTAAGGGTGGTATCATCTGCATATCTGAGGTTATTGATATTTCTCCTGGCAATCTTGATTCCAGCTTGTGCTTCTTCCAGCCCAGCGCTTCTCATGATGTACTCTGCATAGAAGTTAAATAAGCAGGGTGACAATATACAGCCTTGACGTACTCCTTTTCCTATTTGGAACCAGTCTGTTGTTCCATGTTCAGTTCTAACTGTTGCTTCCTGACCTGCATATAGGTTTCTCAAGAGGCAGGTCAGAGTATGCACACTTGCAAAACTAATTTGGTTATTTTGAAAGAGTTAGCTACAAACTCTATACTCCATACAATTCATTTGAAAAAATAATCCAACAGAAAACAATTTACATTATTTTTTCAAATATATGTATTTTTTTGTACAAAAACATATTCCAACCTTTTCTGACAAGATTTTACATTTTGCTTTTGCCATGAGGCTAAATTTCCTGACATGAAATAATTAGAATAAGTGAAACTTTAGTAGATAGACCAGAATTTCTTTCCTTGGATTGGCCTTTGAGTTACATGGATTATGAAATTATTCTCTCATAATCCAGAACTCCAGAAACTCCAATTTGGAACTCCAATTCCAAAAACATCTACTGGGGGTTAAAAATAGAGAAAGGCAGAAATGGGTTTATTTCAGTGTCTAAAGAACGTAAGGAATGGTTGATGTTTTTTTCTTTAGAGTTAAGATCAAGCCTAATTTAGTTTTTCTAACAGATAGCCATTACTAATTCTCAAACTGAAAAGAATCTTTCATAACCTGACCTTAATTTCTGGAGGACCCAGATAGGATTCTCTTCACGGGTGCATTGTGTCAAGATAAACCTTCTTGGAGCAACAGAAACAATGATCAGCGCCAGTCATCATCTGGGACAAATTCCTTGACATTTCCTAGGTGGTCACTGTTCTATTTCTGAAGCTCCCCCAATGTTTATTTGGGCCAACTCAGTGCCTGGGGGTGGGTGCTCCAGTGGTTTCAATCAGAACTGAAATAAATTTGATACATTATATAAGACTCATCCTTCCTTCCATACATTTCATCTTTAAACATGTATTGAACATCTACTCTGTGACCAGTGCTCTTGAAGAGACCAAAGATCTAAACGTTAGTAAGATATGACTCTTTTTCTATGTCCTAACAATCTAGAAAAAAAAGTGTTTTAAAATGAGGCCTTTGCAATACATCATGAACTGTACTAGGTAAGTCGGCAATGGTACCCTAGTTAACCTACTCTAATATATCCTCATTATGCCGCTGATGCTGCTAAGTCACTTCAGTCGTGTCCGACTCTGTGCGACCCCATAGACAGCAGCCCACCAGGCTTCCCCATCCCTGGGGAAGAACACTGGAGTGGTTGCCATTTCCTTCTCCAATGCATGAAAGTAAAAAGTGAAAGTGAAGTTGCGCAGTCGTGTCTGACTCTTAGCGACCCCATGGACTACAGCCTACCAGGCTCCTCCATCCACGGATTTTCCAGGCAAGAGTACTGGAGTGGGGTGCCATTGCCTTCTCCGATCCTCATTATGAGCCCCGTGCAAATCCAGTGGTTTATAAAAAATGTCATTTCTATTCTCCTGCTCACAGGTATGCAGGGAGTTTGCAGTCGGGTTAATTAAGTCTGGGCCCAGCCTGGACTTCCCTCTTGACTCAGCTGGTAAAGAATCTGCCTGCAATGCGGGGAAGATCCCTGAGTTGGGAAGATCCCTGAGTTAGGAAGATCCCCTGGAGAGGGGAAAGGCTACCCACTCCCGTATTCTGGCCTGGAATATTCCATGGAATGGATAGTCATGGGGTCACAAAGAGTTGGACACGACTGAGCGACTTTCACTTTCACTTTCCAGTCTGGCAGCTCTGCTTCATGCTGCAGAGCAGATGATCTTGGCTTCAGTGGCGGGCTGACATCTGCTCCATGTCTCTCATTCAAGTCTGTCTCCCCTTTAAGAGGTAGTGACTTACTGGCTGTATTTTCTTGGAGCATCACAGGGAGGTCAAGACAGCAAGTCGAAATTTGTTTTTCATGCCTCCACTCACATCTCTGTCTTCTCCATGCTCTGTTAGCCTCGTGGATGTGGACTTGGCTATATTTCACTACGTAACAGCTCTCCCACTCTCGATGAGCAAGGCTAGGCAAATCTTGTCTCTTCAGCCATTCTTCATCAATTATTCATTCATCCATTTATTCACTCTTCATTCCATCTTTCATCCGGTCATCAGACATTGAGCATATAACACGATCTCCCAAATGAGAACAAAAGAAAGTACCAAAAAAAACACATTTAGGCAGGGGCATCAAACTTTTGCATTAAGGGAATTTGAGAAACAAATGCAATTCCGCTTGCAGATATTTAAGTTCATTTCACATCTCAAGTTTTTCACCATACTTTACATCATTTATATATTTGCAAAATAGGTCATTTCCAGTACACAGTAAAATTTAAATAAATCTGTAAGATCATTCATTTGAGTGTTTAGAGCGACATCAACATTCAACTAGCTATAGCAATTTTTTATAATTGTCATTTAAAGATACTGTTCAAGTAGTATAACTCTTGAGAGACAGCATAGCATGATAGTTAAAAAAGCATAAACTCTAAACTGCCTGCTTTATTATTAGGAAGTTATATATATTATTAAAAAGCAGAGACATTGCTTTGCCAACAAAGGTCTGTCTAGTCAAAGCTATAGTTTTCCCAGTAGTCATGTATGGATGTGAGAGTTGGACTATAAAGAAAGCTGAGTGCTGAAGAATTGATGCTTTTGAACTGTGGTGTTGGAGAAGACTCTTGAGAGTCCCTTGGACTGCAAGGAGATCCAACCGGTCCATCCTAAAGGAAGTCAGTCCTGAACATTCACTGAAAGGATTGATGCTGAAGCTGAAACTCCAGTACTTTGGCCACCTAATGTGAAGAACTGACTCATTTGAAAAGACCCGGAACCTGGGAAAGATTGAAGGTGGGAGGAGAAGGGGACGACAGAGGATAAGATGGTTGGAGAGCATCACCGACTCAATGGACATGAGTTTGAGTAAACTCTGAGAGTTGGTGATGGACAGGGAGGCCTGGTGTACTGCAGACCATGGGGTCACAAAGAGACACGACTGAGTGATTGAACTGAACTATATATATTAAATCACCTATATAATGGTGATATGATCTATGGGTTTTCATTTAAAACTAGTAAATATGCCACCATCAGCTGTGCAGCAGAGAGCAAGTTACTTAACTATTCTGTATCTCCTTTTCTCATCTACAAATAAGGACAAATGACAGTACTAAGTTCCTAAAATTGTCAAGAGGATTAAATGAGTTCATGAAGCTCTTGGAGACTGGCTCAGTGCAATAGATATTTAAATTTGTTTTTGCCATCTTGTTGTTGTTCAGTTGCTCAGTTGTGTCTGACTCTTTGCGACCCCATGGACTGCAGCACACTAGGCTTCCTTTTCCTTCATTATTATTATTATTATTATTATTAAGGGTTAATTGAAAACAGCCTTATAGGAAGCAAGAGCAAAGGGAGGTCAAGGTGGTAAGTAAATGAAACACATAGTTATAGTTTTCCCTGAAATATAACAATGATAGCAGATCAAATAAGAAAAATATGCATGCCATTTTACATACCATGCATAACTAACTAGACTGTTGAGTCAAGGGAGATTGTGAGGAGGCAAGAGTTATGTTAAGAGAGGCAGAAGCAGAGAGTAGTCAGACTGTAGAGGAAACATCATTTATTCTGCTCCAGAGTAGGGTCAGAGGTGCGCCAAGAAGACATAGATCCGTGGACTTCTCTGGCAGTCCAGTGGTTGACTCTACACTCCTAATGCAGAGGTCATGGGTTCTATCCCTGGTCAGGGAACTAAAAATCCTACATGCTGCATGGCATGGCAAAAAAAAAGGAAAGAAAAAAGACATAAATCTAAGAATGGGCCTTGTAGGATTTCTGGAGAATCTGATGGGAACCTCAGGTTTGAATGTTCATGGGGAATAGAGAAGCTGGGAGTGATGTCTGAAATATTTTCAGACATCAAAATTTTGTGAGTCTAAATTCGTAAAAAATATATGTAATTAGATTACCTATCTTTTGTTAAGTAAGGTATCTTCACATTACTATCATTAATACAAAAATGAAACAAAGGGTTTATTGAACATCTGCTCAGTGAGTGTCTGTCTCTGTGTGGATGTGTCTCTACCCACAGATATTACTCCTGAGGAGAGTTTAGAAAACATTCACTTGTACATTGAAAGCATTTTACTTCAGGCTCTGGTGCTGTTTTCCCCATGAGCTATTGTTTTGTTATTTTTTTAGACAGTGAAAACAAGTGTTTTCATTACTGAGATAAGTGTACAAACTAGAGCACTGGTTGATTGCAGAGCTTTGGTGATTTTATCTAGAATGGCATTATTCTAGTATACGAACAGACAGTGTTTGCCTTCTAGTAAATCTGAGTGCAGTTACTGGCAAAATAATAATTTAAATTCCTTGGATATGCTGTGAAGAACTTATTTTTAATTTGAAGCATTCCTTTTGGAACTTAGTTTCTCTTAAATTTTGCACAGATTCATAAAGAGCAAGAAGGCACAAAGGATTAGTATTATGCCGCTCATATTTAGGGAAGCCCTCTTAGGATATTACCTGTCTTTGAATATCAACTGCTGAAATAGCTGAGTGATAAAATTAGTCTTCACACTTCAAAGTATCTTAAACAAGGAGAACAAAGGTCAGGTGGGGGCAGGGGTAGGTATTACACAGATAGGAAGAATTCCAGATGTAGGGCTTCATTTGCTTGGTTAATTTATAGTTTAGCTCTGTGGTTGTCAGAAAGAAGACCCAAGATGTCCCTATTGGAAATATATAAGGACATTTCGGATTGTCATGATGGGCAAAGTTTGAGAAAAAGAGAGGGAGACCAGCATTTTGTGGATGGGGGCTTGGGGTTCAGTAATCCTTATTGATAAAGGGAGAAACTCTTCTAAATATCCCGCATCTTTACAACATTCAAATATCTGTATGAATAAATATTCCTGTAAATGAAGGCTTATTTGTAATTATTTGATCCTAGAAGCTAATGATGTTATATACAGAGGCATTAATGTTGTTCTGTGTGTGTATGTCTGTGTGTGTGTGTATGTGTGTGTGTGTCTGTGTGTCTGTGCTCACTCAGCGGTACCTGACTCTTTGCGACCCTGTGGACTGTAGCCCGCCAGGCTCCTCTGTCCCTGGGATTTGCCAGGCAAGAATACTGCAGTGGGTTGCCATTTCCTTCTCCAGGGGATCTTCCCCACCCAGGGATCAAACCTGCATCTCCTGCATTGGCAGGCAGGTTCTTTACCACTGAGCCACCAGGGAAGCCTGTAATATCTTCAGAGTAGTTTAACCGAAACCCTGTGTGTTCTGCCTTTTCATCCCTCCCTCCCTGCTAACTTCTAGCAACCACTAATCTTTTTACTGTCTCCATAGTTTTGCCTTTTCCAGAAAATCATATGACTGGAATCGTCATGATATGCAGCCTTTTCATATTGACCTCTTTCAATTTAGTCAGTCCGACTCTTTGTGGACTAAATATACATTTGTGATCTAAATATGAATTTAAAATTCCCCCATGTTTCATCCTGGCTTGATAGCTCATTCCTGTTTGACGCCGAATTCCATTATCTGATGTATCAAAGCTTATTTATTCACTCACCTGCTGAAGGGCCAGTTAGCACCCCAAGTTTAGGCATTTATGAATAAAGCTATCATAAACATCTGAATACGGATTTTTGTGTGGACATAAGTTTTCACCTTCTTTGGGTGAATACCAAGGAGTGTGATTGATGAATTGTATGTTAACAGTATGTTTAGTTTGGTAAGAAACTGCCAAACTGTCATCCAAAGTTGCTGTGCCATTTTGCGTTTCTACCGGCAGTGACTGAATGTTCCTGTTGCACATCCTTATAGGCATTTTGTGGTCAGTTTCCGGATTTTGTCCATTCTAGTAGGTGTAGTGGGTATCTCATTATTGATTTCGTTTGCAATTCTTTGATGCCATATCATGTGGAACATCTTTTAATATGCTTATGTGGCAGCTGTAAATCTTCTTTGGTGACATGTCTATTAAAGTCTTAGCCTCATTTTTCAACTGGGTAGTTTGTCTTCTTATTGTTGAGTTTTAAGTGTTCTTCGTATATTTTGGGTAACAGTCACTTATGAGATGTGCCTTGTGCGGATGTCTTCTCCCAGTCCGTGATTTGTTTTTTCAGTTTTTTGACGTGAGATATTTTTCACCATTTTCATATACAGTGAACACACTAACTTTTACTGTGCTGTCTACCTGTGACTCTACCCTTTTATTTTATGTACATTGTATGGAATGGCTTTTGATTATCTCTTAAGTTTGAAATTGTTTATTAGAAGTAGGTGCAGAGATCTAACGCCATCTTCTGGTGTCCTCAAATTTACTAATCTAAATATCTATTATTAAATAGATATTTAAATGTAGATTATTGGTTAAGGTATTTTATGTTGAAGTTATATATTTATGAGTTACATGGTCTATGAATTTCATTTAGACTAATTGGGGTATATCACAAATCACGTGCTGCAGTAAAGTGGGTTGGGTCTGACAGGTTTATTGCCAGGGAACAGTGTGTTTTCCCTGTCTCCCCTTCAGTATATCTGAGCGTCTCCCCTGTGGTAACAGGGAGTCTACCACAGTGTTGGGCATCATTTGTAAACACCATGGCATCTAAAAGAGCCAGACTGGCTTAATGTCTCAAAGATTTCTCTAGTAGATTGGATGTTCCATATTACTACTCAGAAAATACTCTAACCACTACTCAATCTAAATAAACACAGAAGGGCCCGAACTAATCAGAGATCCAGGGAACACTGTCAATTGAAGACTTAATCTCAATATTTGATCTCTTCCTCTTTCCCTGAAAGACAATGGAGAATCTAATTTAGAAGAGTGGGGAAACCATGTAAATGGTATTCAGGCGACTATTACCTACTTCCTAGAAAGAAAAAAAATGAGCGTTTAAAAAAATATTTGCTAACATGTGTCTGCTATTCTTGGTTGAAGCACATTTTGTTGAATAATTCAATCTGCTTTATTTCCCTCTTCCCAGGTTTTTTTCTAAGACATTTAATTTTGCAATTTAGTGAACATTTAGTTCAACTAAAACCAATTCTGCTTTCTTTACATGAAGATATAAGGGAGCTGAAATTTCCCTTAGATCAGTGCTTTGGAACTGGCAGGATAATACCTCAACCAAGGTTCACGGTATAAATGCCTGCAGGGGGCAGATGGTAACTGGATGAATTGGGCCCAGGGGAGGGCCTGTGGCTCAGTGGAAAGCGCACGTTTATTTATTTATGGACCCAGTTTTAGTCCATGGTTGCTATGTTGGAACTGGATTCAGAGCTGTCAGATCTTTTGATTTTTCAAGGGAAAAAAAAGAATGTTTTATTTGTGAAATTCCTAACTTTTAGATGTTAGCCCATTAAAAAATAAATAAATAAATACTCCAGTGTGAGCCAAGCCAAACACGTTTGTGGGAATTGCTTGTTCTGTGAACCGCCATTTGCAACCTCTAAACCTTCCCATCTGTTCCGACTGTGGAGTGTAGTCACTGGGGAATATAGCACCACTTAGCCGTGTTTGTGGTCTGGGGTGAAAGAGCCACTCTACAGAAACAGTCCTGTACTTAACTGAACGTATTTGAACTTCACTAATTTGCCAGTTGTTGTGAATCTTAGTTCATTACTGCATAGCATCAGTTCTTTTAGATTTTAGTTTGCTAAGCATGGGGTATTTAGGAAAGAATGAGGGAAGAATTCTGGGCCCAGAAGTCTGGGCTGGAGGAAGATGGACTAAGGGATCCTGACTTCATGCACCCCGCCTCCAGGCAGGGTAGCAAGTGTCTCGCCGTCTGTCGTTTGGACTGTGACACATACACAGAGCTCCCTTTCCCTCATGTCATTCACTCCCACCTTTCTTCGTTTTCTGTGACCCAAGTAGACCTCCTCTAAATAAAGCAGATTCCCTATTCCTGCTTCCCAAGCATCTGTGATTGTTTTAATAGGGCTGCCCCCCTCCTCTACCACTCTCTTCCAAACCTATGGCTGAACTTGAAACTCTTCTGTAGCTCCAGCAAATCTCATCTTCTATAATAATCTTGTTATTATAATCACATGCCAGAATGTTAACCTCTCAAAATCCTACAAATCTAGGAAAATAATAGAAAGGTGCTTAAGCATGATTTCTGTGTATTTATGAGAACAGTCTCATATGCAGATAATTTTACTTTGCATTGGTTCTTGTTCAAAAAATGGTTGTTTACCACTGCTTGGGAAACTCTCAGTCTCTTTAAATAGTGGAATTAAAAATCAGTAAACTAGAGTGGAGTGTTTTCAGATTGATTTCTGCAAAGAGGTTCTTTTGTTAAAGTATCATCTATTCTGTATTGTCAGTTCTTTCAGGCTGAACTGGCAGCTAATAACTGTAAAACTTAATGTGGACACCACAAATTTAGGAGTTATAATAAGTCAGAGGTAGTTGTATAAAATTTATTGCCTATACAGTCTCTGGGGGAAAGTTTATTTGATAGTAATATAACCCAGAATATATGTTTAGCTCAATTAAAAAGAAAGGTCAGCAACTATTTTCAAACTCGATTTCAATATCACAAGTACACAGAAAGAAAAATTGAATCACTGAATGAAAAATACTTCTTGGATGGGCAAGATAATCTCTGAATTTGTATGATAAAATACTTGATACTAGATAATACTTGGCAGTGTTACCTGCGTGATCTTGGATAAACTAGTAAAACACCTTTGAACCTTCTTTCCTTATCCATAGAGGTATCACCTCCTTATAAAGGTTGTTAGGATTAACTGAAAGAAAAGGTTATGCATTGTTATTATTATCATTTATTTAGTGACCTACTCAAGATCCTGACTCCAGATCTTCAAATTGTTAGTTCACCGTTTCTAAATCATTCTAGTTTATTTTGGTTGAGGGTATCAGAATAATAAATGATTTGAAACCACCAGATAGGTGAATTTTTGTTTAAAGTTGTTCATAAAACCTTTTATAGTATCTCTATGTCAGCATCATTAAGTTGTGTTTCTCTTCATGGGCATAAAAAAGGGAAATCTCTAGGAATAGGGGAGATCCATGTAATCACTGAGTCTAACTGTAAATCTAACTACACATCTTAGGGCCAAAATATTCTTGGTTGACTAATTTTTACCTCTTTGAGTAAATGTCTCCCTACTCCATCATTAGTAATTAATATCTGAAAATAGAGAGCTGTCACAATCTAGAGGTGAGACAGATTGCTTGTGAATCAGAACACATAATGTAAAGTGCAGTCACTTTCCTCTGGAAGACCCTCTGGGGTGTTCCTACAGACTTGATATTGAACAATCTTTATACAGTAAGGAGGTTTTTTTAAAATTACATTTCTGGGAATATGGAGCTACAGAATATTATTAATTTAGTAGGTAATATGCTGACATGATTTGATTCATTATAGTGTAAACAAATCAAATTTTTCCTGGTGTTAAAAATTCGCCTTCATTGAAAGATCTGAAAAAGAAACTGAGAGATAAAGATTATTCCTGATTAACACTGACCTGTCTAGTCTTTAGTGTACCTCTTCTGTCTAGTCTGAGGTGTTTCTGATTGTCATACTTAAACACACACAAAAAAGGGTTGAGCTTATAGAAACAAAGGACAAATAGGGTATGTGCATTTTTCAAAACTTTCCCTCCTTACATTTTCACCAAGAAGTAAATTTTATTTGCTACTTAGCCCATTCATTTTTATATTTTTTAAAAAGGTGTGAAAACCCAGCCAGATTTATATTTGAGTTCAGAGTAAGCAGAGTTGGATTTTTTGTATTTCTTTCACCAAANCTTTCCCTCCTTACATTTTCACCAAGAAGTAAATTTTATTTGCTACTTAGCCCATTCATTTTTATATTTTTTAAAAAGGTGTGAAAACCCAGCCAGATTTATATTTGAGTTCAGAGTAAGCAGAGTTGGATTTTTTGTATTTCTTTCACCAAAGCATGCAGTTTCCTTTATTTGCTGATTGTGGTATGCTGTTACTAAGCCTATGAGAAACCTCTCTGTGAAGTGCATTTTAATATTTAGATCAAACAGCGATTCGAATACATTAATGCCCAGTGGGTAAATGTGTCATTTGAAAGCAGCTGCTGAGCTTTCTCCCTGCTGCTCCAATTAACACATACTGCACACTTTTGTCAGCAAGAGGCAGTGCATATGGATGAAACCACTTTGCAGCTCATTAATATGATATTCAAGAGAGAACGAAGGGTTAATCCATCAGCTCCATGCAAACAATAGTTTGCCAAGACTTTCCCCAGGCCCGTGCTTGGGTGCTGGACTCTCGGGTAGGTGGGGAGGGATGAGCAGGTAAGAAAAGGTCTGTTCGTCTCCAGCTTTGGTTCAGTCCATTGACTAACAAGTTTCCCCGCCCCTCTCTCCTCCTACACCCCCGTCCCTGATGATGGAGACATTGGATAGTGAAATTCTAGTGCTGGGACTCCTCGAGTCTCAGCGGAATCGCTGGTTGAACTTTATTTTTTGTTTTAAAGCGATTTGAAATTCAACGCTTTGCCCTTGGTTTTTTTCTCTTAGTCTTTCATGATCATTTCACTTTCTCTTTTTCTTTTTCTTAAATGCTTTCTAAATTACACACTTGAAAGGTTATTGAGCAAAGTGAGAAATCTGGCCAGGATAAACTCACACCGTTGTTATTTTTTCCTCCTCACCCCGGCTGAAATCTCTGCCTTGCTGGTGGCATCGAGGCAGATGGAAGGGTAGCGCGTCCCCCAGCCCCAGGTTCGGTGTTGGGCATTCATGCTCCACCGACTCCCAAGCAGCTGGGCTGTTGCTCCGCTCCTGTGCTGGCCGAGCCAGGCGGTGCGGGGAGCGAGAGATGGACCGCTTCCTGGGATTTGTCAAGCAGATAAGAAGATCCAGGAGAAGAAAGGGGAAAAAGTACCGACCAGAAGAGGATTACCGCGAGGGCTATGAGGATGTGTATTATTACGCTTCAGAGCATTTTCGAAGTAAGCACGCACCCTCCACCCTCCTCCTGCTCCTTCGCATGCTGGGGCTCACAATAAACGCTGCGTGCAGCTCTAATCTTAAATGCAAAAGGCTTTCCAGGTGGCGTTCTCTGGAAGCTGTTCTGTAAGTACTGAAGTGCTGCATTTTGCTTGATTTGCTGCAAGGATAGCTATCAGCATTTAAATAGTATAAAGGGTCCAGATCTATACACAGATTAATATTGGGTTGGCTAAAAGGTTCATTCAGGTTTTTCTCTAAGATGTTATATTTTCAGTGCAATTAATTGATAATGTTAGTATTTCAATGAGTCATTCAAAAAAGTATCTTGCAAGTCAATGTAGTAGGTGGTTAGAATATGTTCTGTTTTAATTGTTGCTTTTAGATAACTTTTTTTGTTTTTGTTGTTGTTCTGAGTAAGAGAGACTATTTGGAAGAAATAAATGTTCTTGTTCAAGTTGATGCTGATAATTACTGTTCATCATGCAGACTTCTAGACAGTTATCTATGATGAATCCAAGGTGTTGTTTGTAGAAGGAAGTTCAAATGCTTTTCTCTGATGCATGTTTGTAATTTTATTATTAAGGGAACTCTTACTTGCTGTCAACTAGAAGCAATGATACCGTAAGAAAAAAAAAGAATATATCCATATTAAGGTATTTGTAAATGAGCTTCTAAATAGCAGAGAACTGGAATTTTGTCTTGTACTTATTGCTGCTTCAAGTTCCTCGTGAGATTTGGACTTGTCCCAGTAGTTTTTAAGTGCCCAGAAATGCCTAAAGGTGCAGAGAGAGAGAGAGCAGCTACATGATTTATGAGGTATCTTAAATGGGAGACATTGGCAGTTATGCATGCTCCACATTTACAAAATTCAAGTTATTTTTATCTTCTTGAATAAGAATCTTTATAAACTTGTATTTCAGTTCTAATTTGTCCTGACCTTTTGATGTCTAACCATGAATGTATACCATTCACAACTTTTGAGTGTTGACTGATAATTTAGATTCTGTATCAGTGATACTGAAATCCATGAGAATTAGTTTTAAATGCCAGAAATCCTGTTGTGGCTGATGAAAGTTGAGATTTGAAAATTCATGTGGTAGTAAAAGTATAAAAATGCAAAATTATAATTCTTTGATATTTGCTTGAATAATATGGCTGTGTTGCTTTTCCGCAGTAATTCCTGAGTTTTAGAGATGTTTCTTTTATTTTTTTACATGGATAGTCTGTTCTATTGTAGTGACAATCTATGTTTCCTGAACTTAGTTTCCATTGAATTTAACTAAGATTTGGGTCATATCAAAAAGTGCTGTCAGTTTTCATGCATAATTCTGAAAACTTGGAGACTGAAAAAAAGGGAATTTAAAAACTTTTAGTTACCTTGGTGTTCATGGTGCATACAACCAATATATACCAAGTCAAATTCACACCTTCTTGGGTTTGTATTATGATGTGTTTGTGCAGATAGAATCAAGTCTCAAATGCCTGCTTGTTTTGATAAGAATTGAAAAACAAAGGTACTTTATGAGTTTACAAAATGTACCTTCGAGGAGAAATATTTATGAGTATATCTAAGAAATATCCCTAAACTAGACTTTGGAAAATGATATATCAAGGACAGTAGTCATCATACATTAAGTGCAATTTCTTAAAGGGAATCATGTCTTAATCTGATTTGTCAAAGATAAATTTTAAGAATACTGAACATCAAAAGTCATTTCCTTAGATGCAAAACTGACATGTTTTCCCTGATGCTCTCTCAAAAAGTGCCCAGTATGTAACATATAACTTTGTGGAGTTAGATGTACATTGAATCCCCAACTTCAAACTGCTGTGTAATAAATAGAAGGTGTCACAGTGGGCTCTGACACTTGGGATTTGACATTTCATCAGATGTCAAATAGCCAGGGCTTTTAAAGAAGTCCTGTCATATAACATAATGACCTCTCATTGCATCTCTTGGCTTCAATTTCAAGGCCTTTCTGAATGGGATAGGAGAGACATCCCTTATATTTTACAGTTGTAGGAAAATAGTAATAGTGACAATTGTCTTAAAACCAGTCCTTAAGTAGGTAATATGGTTGGATTCAATTACATTTGCAGCATATCTATTCTAATTAGTCTTTGGCACAATTTGAAAATTTTATGCCCTGTATTTCCCTAGATGGCTTAGAAAAGTTATTTATATTGAGATTTACAAGTTAGTGAAATATACTGATGACATTCACATCTTAGTTAATGGTGCTATTGGTAAACTAGAAGTGTCATTATTATTTTTCTCACTGTGATGTTTGTTTCTTGAAAGAAACATACCTCTCTGTTTTGTCAACTTATCCAGTGGTTCAGACTACCACAAGGAATAATGAACGACTGAACTAGAAAGACCTTCCCAGAAAATTCCTCAATAACTCTGCCTTTCTTTTAGTACATCCTCAAGTCTTTGCTTATATTTAACTTTATCCTAGATAATGTCTCTTCTACTGTAGGGTTCTGGTTTCAAATTTTACCATCTTTCCTTCATCTTAGATTAAAACACAGCTTATAATTTCACGAAACGCAAAAACTTGAATTAAAACGTCAATAGAGTCTGATGCTGTGAAAGAGAAGTTGTTCTAACAACGGATAATTTTTCTGTAACTCCATCAAAATCGAGTTTTAGCAATGATCATGATAATAGACTGATTTTAAATCTTCCCTGATTTTATATTGACCTAGTGAATATCTCTGTGCATAGGATGACTTTGCTTAGCTTTTTAAAATCTGATTTCTTCATTCATCTGTCCTTTCATAATTCTAAAGTTAGAGTTTAAACTAAAACATTGTTTTGGGAAAATCACCATACTTTTCTGGGGTTTTGTTTCATAAAATGTAACAGGTGGTGAATTTCTTAAGATTTTTCAAGTTCTAGAACTCTGTGGTTTTAAAGTTTGTTTTATTTTCTTAAATAATTCAGGTAAAGGTACTTAGTGAAGGATTTCAACCAAAAAATTCACCTATGTCATGAGGAAATTGTTTTTCTGGCAAGAATTGTCAGTTGGGCAATTCCTGTTCCTCTAAGTTAATACTCTATTACTGAATATCAAGGCATTTTGTAGAGTATTTATCAGCTTACAAAATTCTGAACATGTTGGTAAGTCTCAGACTTCATCTTTTATATAATCTTATCTACCCCAAACCACCATTTATTCTGAAATTCTCACATAGATGATTCATTTGGTATTTTCACTTAAGAAGACCTGGCACTGATGACAGAACTGATTTATAAACCTTAATGCAACAAAAAGCTAAAAAATGATCCTGAAATTCGATTTCATGATATTTGGTGCTTTTGTTTTCCACCAAATACTTGGTTATAGTATTGCCTTTTTAAAGACTCTGATAGATCATATTTTGATTATTATCATGCAAAATATAAATCCGGACTCTATTTTTATGTATATTTTTACTTAGCCACACTGGATAATTTTCAAGCTCTAAGATAGATAACGTGCATTTTATAAGCATTCTCTAAGTGCTGTTCATATCCATGATAGAGATACTGACCTGCCAGGATCCAGGCAGGGCAGGGTTATTGAATGACTTAAAAAGGAAGAATTTGTTTATCCCTTTTGAATATTAAAGTATGTGAGCCACTTCCACTTGTGGCCCTGGCACCTTTCTGCACGTGTAATGCCTTTGAATTAGTCATGGAGTTCCTCCAAGGTCACCACTCTTCTCTGCTTTCATCCTCACTCACCTGGGCAGGTGAGAGCTGTGCAGTGAAGCTGCTCAGGGCAGTTCTCAGTGACCCATTCACCTTTCCAGATGAGATCCTTTCAGGAAAATCAAAGAAAGAAAGGGAACGGGAATGTAGTTTAGAGCTTTTGAAAATAGGTCATTTGCATTAACAGTTTTTTTGTTCTTTTGTTGTTTTTTGCCTATTCTAATAAATATTGAGCAACAATTGTGATGTACATCCATAAAAGTCACTTTATTAAATAATATCTGCATCTAAAGTCTGGAGTTACTCAAGTAAGGCCTTAAATTGCCTGAGATGTTCAAACTGCATTTTTATAGAGTTGTTCACTTTCTTTTATTTCATTTCAAAATGTCCTGCATTGTTTTTGTGGAGAAAAAAACAATTTTGGTAGTGGGTATTTGTAGTGTGAGACTTTTTAGGAATTGGTGTAATTAGTTAAGTAACTTCTTCTCACTAGTTTCCTTTACAAGTTTGGTTTTTATAAAGTCATGCAACCACATCCTCTCTGCTTCCTGGAATTGACAGATTCGGATTCTCTAGTGTGAGAACTTTCACACACACTTTGGACAGATGGCTTGTCCCTGTTCCTTTCAGGAAAATCAAAGAAAGAAAGGGAACGGGAATGTAGTTTAGAGCTTTTGAAAATAGGTCATTTGCATTAACAGTTTTTTTGTTCTTTTGTTGTTTTTTGCCTATTCTAATAAATATTGAGCAACAATTGTGATGTACATCCATAAAAGTCACTTTATTAAATAATATCTGCATCTAAAGTCTGGAGTTACTCAAGTAAGGCCTTAAATTGCCTGAGATGTTCAAACTGCATTTTTATAGAGTTGTTCACTTTCTTTTATTTCATTTCAAAATGTCCTGCATTGTTTTTGTGGAGAAAAAAACAATTTTGGTAGTGGGTATTTGTAGTGTGAGACTTTTTAGGAATTGGTGTAATTAGTTAAGTAACTTCTTCTCACTAGTTTCCTTTACAAGTTTGGTTTTTATAAAGTCATGCAACCACATCCTCTCTGCTTCCTGGAATTGACAGATTCGAATTCTCTAGAGTGAGAACTTTCACACACACTTTGGACAGATGGCTTGTCCCTGCTCTTCTGTGTGCAAAAGCTGAACACACAATCACAGGGGGTTGGGGTGGGGGTGGGGGGCGGAAAGGAAGGGAAAAGAGGGTAGCACATTTCATTGGTCAACCTTACTTCTCCAAGGTTTCCAAGCATCAAAGCCATTTATTTCTATGTTAAAAACAATAATCTTTGAACTGGCAGGTCTTGGATGTAAGATCCTGGACGATTGAAACCTTAGCTGTACTTTCTTTGATTCACAAACTCCCAAACCAGGAACACTGATTATATTTCAGAAACAGGGTAAACTTGCTTGTTTATGGACTACACAGCTTATTTTTCTTTCCTAAAAGTTGCTTTCCATCTCTAGTACATTTGTTGGTTGAAAATTGATTGGCTACCATGTTCCATTTGTCTGGGATGTTTTGTATCATCAACTATATTATCTCAAACAGTATTTTTTCCCACATGGAATAATTTAAAGGAATATTAGCACTGAATGGGACCTAAGAATTCATTTGTCCACCTGAGTCTTTTTAAATGAATAAAGCCGATACAAACAATGTATGTGACTTATGCGCACCTCCTCTGATCCTTTCAGAAGGCAGACCCTCTTAGAGTGTGGTCTTCTATCCTTTATTCCAGACTCTTTTAGATCTCTGATGACTCTTCTGATATTTAAGGGCTCAGATCCATCTACAAATGAACTGGAATCCTAATTTCCCTTGTAAGTATCTTTATTCTTTTGAACAGTGGGTTGTCTTATCTTAAACTAAACTCTTGAACAAAAACTAATTCCTAATATAATGAAGGTGAAGTCGCTCAGTCGTGTCCGACTCTTTGCGACCCCGTGGACTGTAACCTATTAGGCTTCTCCGTCCATGGGATTCTCCAGGCAAGAATACTGGAGTGGATTGCCATTTCCTTCTCCAGGGGATCTTCCCAACCCAGGGATCGAACCCAGGCCTCCCACACTGGAGGCAGACGCTTTAACCTCTGAGCCACCAGGGAAGACTAATATAATACTGCAAGTCAAATTAGCATGGTGTCTTATTGATTTGTTGTTGTTTAACTGCTGAGTCCTTTTCAACTCTTTTGCTATCCATGGACCTTAGCCCACCAGGCTCCTCTGTCCATGAGATTTTCCAGGCAAGAATACTGGAGTGGGTTGCCATTTCCTTCTCCAATCTTATTTATAGATGATGCTAATAACAGTGACTGACATTGACTCAAAAATCAGCCAATTTTTGGTATCACCTCTCATTTTCTCTGTGGTTTGCATATATAGTCACTTCTGTAATGAGTATCCCCTCGGGAGACTTAAAATGTCTTAAGTCTATCAAGAATATTAGAATTGGAAGGATCCTTAGAGTTTAGTTAGGGAGGCCTGCTATTTCATATAGGAAGTCTTTTCTCAGCATCGCTGCTATGTGAACCTCGGGCTTCTATTTAAATTATTCCAGTATGAACACTTTCACTTCCAGATCAAGCAAGTCATTGAATACACCTATGTCTCTTTTAATCAAGCTGTAAATTTTATGTGAAGTTGTTTGAGTATTCCAACAAATACACTAATATGCTTAAAATTTTTTCTTGACCCAGATAAACATAGACCTTGTTAGATTTAATATGCAATAAGATTTCACTCCTTCCCTCTCTTCACATTATTCTTTTGCCGATGTAACATATGGTATGTGGAGGTGAGTAATTCCTTCAATGCTATTTTTGTTTTAACTGTACAAACCCAGAAGAGTTTTGCATTGGACCTACATCCATTGGGTAATTTTTTTCTTTTTTTCTTCTTTTAAAAAATTTTTCTTAAAGGTCATCAAATGTCCCATTTATTTAATGAAAAATACATCCTGTGATTTGTGTCTCCATGATGTAGTAGACATCTATTTGTCTGCCTTGAGACTCTTTTATTCTCCCCTGAGAGGAGCAGTTCTCATATTTAAAATATCCCTGTTTCCACTCCCAATTTGGTCAGCATTGATTAATCAAAACTGCCATAATTATGTTATTCCATTGCCTTGGTTATAGGTGATAGGTCTGGCAATGGACACATAAACCAAGCTGGATCAATGAGAGCACTCCTCTGGGGGTTTGTAAATTCATCTCAGTGCCCTCTACCACATGGGAAAAAACAGTCTGGAATAGGAGAGAATCAAGTCAACCCGTACAAGACGTGAGAATGAAAGATTAAGAGACCTCTCAGAGTTTTACAGGCACGAGTCCAGACTGTGGAGTCTCTAGGCTTGCCCACATTGAAGTTCACATAGCTTGAAAGGACCAAAATAACACTGGAACTCAGATCAGCTCATTTCTAGTTTGAGAGTGTGGGTAAATTTTTTTTTTTAAGTTGGAAACTATTGTTTGGTATTTCCATTTAATAGAAATAGATGCCAGAGGTAGAAAAACTAGAGTCTTTCAATTAAAGTTCTACCCTCCAAAAACGGATTTCCCTGGTAGCTCAGCTGGTAAAAAAATCCACCTGCAATGCAGGAGACCCTGGTTTAATTTCTGGGTTGGGATGATCTGCTGGAGAAGGGATAGGCTACCCATTCCAGTATTCTTGGGCTTCCCTGGTGATTCAGCTGCTAAAGAATCCACCTGCAATGTGGGAGATCTGAGTTCAATTCCTGGGTTGGAAAGATCCTCTGAACAAGGGAAAGGCTACCTATTCCAGTATTCTGGCCTGGAGAATTCATGGACTGTATGGTCCATGGAATCATAAAGAGTTGGATACGACTGAGCGACTTTTACTCACTCACCCTCCAAAATAGTAATTCTCTTAATGGGACTAAGGAACCCTGTCTTTAGAGCAATTTCTTAGATCTCTATGCCTCTTCAGTTTCTTACTTGTAAAATGAAAGCCTCCATCCCAGTGCAAAGAGCCAGAGACCCTCAAAGATGAACCATTGAAAGGTCTAGATGCAGCACTTAGAGCTGTGTCTCTTGGGGTCTCACACAGCCAAGGCAGCTGGAGGAAGACAGCCAGAGACAGATTTGAGCAGGAGACAAGGTTTCAATCGCAAACTGCTGTCCATTTAGCATTCTCTGTCCTCACTTCCTGTTCAGAGTTAAACCCCATTTGAGAGGGGGCCACACGACTTCCCTATCCACATGTCATCGGGGTTCTGCCACCACTGTCTACAGTGCCATAAAAGAGGGCTTGGGCATACACAAGGCAGTTATTTTTCATCAGTATATGTCCTAGAACTAGGTGCTTTAGAATACCAAGTACAGGACAATTAGCCCTCCAAAAGGACATGAATATGCTCTTGTGTGTATGTATCCACCGCCCACCCCCCTGGACTTATATAGGTATATGTGAGATTAAAAAATAACACCCTTTCCTTACTCTGAGGCCATACCTGTATATTTCTCCAGGCAGCTGTGTCCTGCTGGTTAAGGATGTGGGACCTGGGTGAGACTACCTGAGTTGGAATTCTGGTGTTCTCTCTTCACTGAGGAATGAACTTGGCAAGTAAATCTGCCTGTGCCTCAGTTTCTAAGTAAAGCACATTGGATAGTTACGAATAGCCGACGAAGAAGCTTACGTGCATTATGCAGGCACTGGGGCACTGTGGAAGGGGTAGAGGTAGAGCTTCCCAGGTGGCACTAGTGGTAAAGAACCTGACTGCCAGTGCAGGAGACATGAGAGACAGGATATGATCCCCGGGTTGGGAAGAGCCCCTGGAGGAGGGCACGGCCCCCACTCCAGTATTCTTGCCTGGGGAATCCCTTGACAGAGGAGCCTGGCAGGCTTTATAGTCCATAGCGTCATACAGAGTCGGACATGACTGAAGTGACTTAGCAGCACAGAGATGTACTTTAGGGAGATTAGTATGGTATTAGTGTATAAAAGGGATTAGAGGTGGAGACATAAAGAGAAGGGTAGATATGGCAGTTGTAGGAAAATATAGTGTGAACAGAAAAAAATATATTCAACACACTGAATTTGCGTTGCCAGGATATCCAAGGAGAACTGTAAGGAAGCAGCTTGAAAGGTGGAAGCTGGAGTTGTGGAAAGGATTCAAGAGATTTGGAAGAAAAGGGTATATAGATTTGGTGGATAAATCATGGAACAAGATGAACTTAGTAAGAAAGCAGTCTTTCAGTTGTCTTGTGCTGAATATTCTTGGAGCTAAACCAGGAAAACTGATTAAACATACAATTCTCATCATGTAAGAGAGAGGGTCAACAGGCAGAGGAATCAGTTCTGTGGATACTTAATAAGGGAATTCACAATGGGTACTGAATGGATGGCCCATTTGATTAATTTCTTACAATGCAGATGTAAAAGCATTAAATGCAAGTTGATTATGCAAAGGGAAATGCAACTCAAAATAGGTGTTAGGATTCAAACACTGGGTTTTTTGTTAGTGCTGTACATTTGGTTGTGATGTCCTGGAGAGGAAGCAACTTCTAAATAACTTTAGAAAGAGAAGGGACTAGTATATGCTACAAGATGGAGGAACTGTGAAATATGCTAAATGAAAAAGCTAGACTTGAAAGACCATGTACTGATGCAGGTGGGCACGTGGAATCTGCATATCCTTATGGGAGGATAAAAAAACTTTTTTTTAATTAAAATATTTTTTCTTCCAATTTTATTGAGATATAACTGCCATGCTGTGCTTAGTCACTCAGTCATGTCTGACTTTTTGGAACCCCATGGACTATAGCCCACCAAGCTCCTCTGTCCATGGGGATTCTCCAGGCAAGAACACTGGAGCGGGTTGCCATGCTGCCCTCCAGAGATATTTCCAACCCAAGGATCAAACGCAGGTCCCCTGCATTACAGGTGGATTCTTCACAAACTGAGCCACTAAGGAAGCCCAGCTGACATGCAGTACTATGTGAGTTTAAGGTGCACAACATAATGATTGGACTTACGCCATGAAATGATTATCCCAATAAGTTTAGTGAATATCCATCATCTTATATAGAAATGTTTTAAAAATTAGACTGTGATAATGGTTGCATCATTCTGTAAATTGCTTGAAAATTATGAAATTTCTTTTTTTAAAAGGATAGAGGAATAGGTGTGCAAATGAATATACGTAAAGTTTTGGGTATTGTTTTAGCAGCTCCCAAAATAAGTAATGAGAGTTTATTTTGCATTGTGGAATGTCCTAGGCACCAGTTCAGCTAGGAAGTGTTTATTAAGTACCAACTCAGAAAAAAAATCAAGTAAAATATTTATTAGAATTGGAAGGATCCTTAGAGTTTAGTTAGGGAGGCCTGCTATTTCATATAGGAAGTCTTTTCTCAGCATCGCTGCTATGTGAACCTCGGGCTTCTATTTAAATTATTCCAGTATGAACACTTTCACTTCCAGATCAAGCAAGTCATTGAATACACCTATGTCTCTTTTAATCAAGCTGTAAATTTTATGTGAAGTTGTTTGAGTATTCCAACAAATACACTAATATGCTTAAAATTTTTTCTTGACCCAGATAAACATAGACCTTGTTAGATTTAATATGCAATAAGATTTCACTCCTTCCCTCTCTTCACATTATTCTTTTGCCGATGTAACATATGGTATGTGGAGGTGAGTAATTCCTTCAATGCTATTTTTGTTTTAACTGTACAAACCCAGAAGAGTTTTGCATTGGACCTACATCCATTGGGTAATTTTTTTCTTTTTTTCTTCTTTTAAAAAATTTTTCTTAAAGGTCATCAAATGTCCCATTTATTTAATGAAAAATACATCCTGTGATTTGTGTCTCCATGATGTAGTAGACATCTATTTGTCTGCCTTGAGACTCTTTTATTCTCCCCTGAGAGGAGCAGTTCTCATATTTAAAATATCCCTGTTTCCACTCCCAATTTGGTCAGCATTGATTAATCAAAACTGCCATAATTATGTTATTCCATTGCCTTGGTTATAGGTGATAGGTCTGGCAATGGACACATAAACCAAGCTGGATCAATGAGAGCACTCCTCTGGGGGTTTGTAAATTCATCTCAGTGCCCTCTACCACATGGGAAAAAACAGTCTGGAATAGGAGAGAATCAAGTCAACCCGTACAAGACGTGAGAATGAAAGATTAAGAGACCTCTCAGAGTTTTACAGGCACGAGTCCAGACTGTGGAGTCTCTAGGCTTGCCCACATTGAAGTTCACATAGCTTGAAAGGACCAAAATAACACTGGAACTCAGATCAGCTCATTTCTAGTTTGAGAGTGTGGGTAAATTTTTTTTTTTAAGTTGGAAACTATTGTTTGGTATTTCCATTTAATAGAAATAGATGCCAGAGGTAGAAAAACTAGAGTCTTTCAATTAAAGTTCTACCCTCCAAAAACGGATTTCCCTGGTAGCTCAGCTGGTAAAAAAATCCACCTGCAATGCAGGAGACCCTGGTTTAATTTCTGGGTTGGGATGATCTGCTGGAGAAGGGATAGGCTACCCATTCCAGTATTCTTGGGCTTCCCTGGTGATTCAGCTGCTAAAGAATCCACCTGCAATGTGGGAGATCTGAGTTCAATTCCTGGGTTGGAAAGATCCTCTGAACAAGGGAAAGGCTACCTATTCCAGTATTCTGGCCTGGAGAATTCATGGACTGTATGGTCCATGGAATCATAAAGAGTTGGATACGACTGAGCGACTTTTACTCACTCACCCTCCAAAATAGTAATTCTCTTAATGGGACTAAGGAACCCTGTCTTTAGAGCAATTTCTTAGATCTCTATGCCTCTTCAGTTTCTTACTTGTAAAATGAAAGCCTCCATCCCAGTGCAAAGAGCCAGAGACCCTCAAAGATGAACCATTGAAAGGTCTAGATGCAGCACTTAGAGCTGTGTCTCTTGGGGTCTCACACAGCCAAGGCAGCTGGAGGAAGACAGCCAGAGACAGATTTGAGCAGGAGACAAGGTTTCAATCGCAAACTGCTGTCCATTTAGCATTCTCTGTCCTCACTTCCTGTTTAGAGTTAAACCCCATTTGAGAGGGGGCCACACGACTTCCCTATCCACATGTCATCGGGGTTCTGCCACCACTGTCTACAGTGCCATAAAAGAGGGCTTGGGCATACACAAGGCAGTTATTTTTCATCAGTATATGTCCTAGAACTAGGTGCTTTAGAATACCAAGTACAGGACAATTAGCCCTCCAAAAGGACATGAATATGCTCTTGTGTGTATGTATCCACCGCCCACCCCCCTGGACTTATATAGGTATATGTGAGATTAAAAAATAACACCCTTTCCTTACTCTGAGGCCATACCTGTATATTTCTCCAGGCAGCTGTGTCCTGCTGGTTAAGGATGTGGGACCTGGGTGAGACTACCTGAGTTGGAATTCTGGTGTTCTCTCTTCACTGAGGAATGAACTTGGCAAGTAAATCTGCCTGTGCCTCAGTTTCTAAGTAAAGCACATTGGATAGTTACGAATAGCCGACGAAGAAGCTTACGTGCATTATGCAGGCACTGGGGCACTGTGGAAGGGGTAGAGGTAGAGCTTCCCAGGTGGCACTAGTGGTAAAGAACCTGACTGCCAGTGCAGGAGACATGAGAGACAGGATATGATCCCCGGGTTGGGAAGAGCCCCTGGAGGAGGGCACGGCCCCCACTCCAGTATTCTTGCCTGGGGAATCCCTTGACAGAGGAGCCTGGCAGGCTTTATAGTCCATAGCGTCATACAGAGTCGGACATGACTGAAGTGACTTAGCAGCACAGAGATGTACTTTAGGGAGATTAGTATGGTATTAGTGTATAAAAGGGATTAGAGGTGGAGACATAAAGAGAAGGGTAGATATGGCAGTTGTAGGAAAATATAGTGTGAACAGAAAAAAATATATTCAACACACTGAATTTGCGTTGCCAGGATATCCAAGGAGAACTGTAAGGAAGCAGCTTGAAAGTGGAAGCTGGAGTTGTGGAAAGGATTCAAGAGATTTGGAAGAAAAGGGTATATAGATTTGGTGGGTAAATCATGGAACAAGATGAACTTAGTAAGAAAGCAGTCTTTCAGTTGTCTTGTGCTGAATATTCTTGGAGCTAAACCAGGAAAACTGATTAAACATACAATTCTCATCATGTAAGAGAGAGGGTCAACAGGCAGAGGAATCAGTTCTGTGGATACTTAATAAGGGAATTCACAATGGGTACTGAATGGATGGCCCATTTGATTAATTTCTTACAATGCAGATGTAAAAGCATTAAATGCAAGTTGATTATGCAAAGGGAAATGCAACTCAAAATAGGTGTTAGGATTCAAACACTGGGTTTTTTGTTAGTGCTGTACATTTGGTTGTGATGTCCTGGAGAGGAAGCAACTTCTAAATAACTTTAGAAAGAGAAGGGACTAGTATATGCTACAAGATGGAGGAACTGTGAAATATGCTAAATGAAAAAGCTAGACTTGAAAGACCATGTACTGATGCAGGTGGGCACGTGGAATCTGCATATCCTTATGGGAGGATAAAAAAACTTTTTTTTAATTAAAATATTTTTTCTTCCAATTTTATTGAGATATAACTGCCATGCTGTGCTTAGTCGCTCAGTCATGTCTGACTTTTTGCAACCCCATGGACTATAGCCCACCAAGCTCCTCTGTCCATGGGGATTCTCCAGGCAAGAACACTGGAGCGGGTTGCCATGCTGCCCTCCAGAGATATTTCCAACCCAAGGATCAAACGCAGGTCCCCTGCATTACAGGTGGATTCTTCACAAACTGAGCCACTAAGGAAGCCCAGCTGACATGCAGTACTATGTGAGTTTAAGGTGCACAACATAATGATTGGACTTACGCCATGAAATGATTATCCCAATAAGTTTAGTGAATATCCATCATCTTATATAGAAATGTTTTAAAAATTAGACTGTGATAATGGTTGCATCATTCTGTAAATTGCTTGAAAATTATGAAATTTCTTTTTTTAAAAGGATAGAGGAATAGGTGTGCAAATGAATATACGTAAAGTTTTGGGTATTGTTTTAGCAGCTCCCAAAATAAGTAATGAGAGTTTATTTTGCATTGTGGAATGTCCTAGGCACCAGTTCAGCTAGGAAGTGTTTATTAAGTACCAACTCAGAAAAAAAATCAAGTAAAATATGGAATACAGAATGATTCACCATGGTGCAAGAGGGAGACATTCCCAGTGGTATTTTAGAATATATAATAGAATTGATTATATGCCTTTTTATTTGAAGTGTTAGAATTCCACTCTGATTTCTCATTAACTATTACATATGCTTAAAGCCAAGAAGCATTTCTGAAACATTGAACGATAGAACTGAGCTCTTTGGATCAATGGATATGACGTAAATATCAGCACTTATGTCTATAGTTATGTGGAAATTGAATTGAACTTCAGTTAACTTACTAATATATCTTTGAAGTGATATACTTATTAATATACCTTTGAAGACCTCTATTCTAGAAACTGCTTAAATTGCATCCAAAATATTATGGCTAAACAGATTATCACAATTAAATAATTTTAAATTTATTTACTTAGATTAAGTAATATTTCAAATATAAGTGCAGGTGTAGTGCTTGAATTTTCTCCTTTACTGCCCTTTCCTGCCAAGAATAGGAAGATAGTTGGTGGTAAGCGCCCCACCATTTTTATTCATTCACCAAATTTACTTGATGATACTCCTCATGTGTCAGGCGTCATTCTAGGTGCTAGAGTTTGAGTGATACGGAAGAAAGAGGGTTGTTGCTTTCCTGAAACCAAGAATCTAACAATCTAAATAAAAAATCGTGTCCAGCACGATGGAGAAAATAAAAACTTTATGGGATAGAGTGTTAGAGGTGATAAAAAGGGGGTGAGTGTTTTAGCTCAGGTGATCTTTCTTTGAGAACTAGATGTTTGGGCTCACTCTGAAAGAAAAGACAGAGCCACCATGAATAATCTGCATTGAAGTCAGGGCATAAAACCTACCAGAGTTAGAAATGTATTTATTCATCTCCATACAGCACTTGCATTGACATCTTCTGAATAAGCTGTTTCATTTGCCTTCATTTGTAAAATCAGTTGTTTAGAATTGCGGATGCATTTTCCCCTGGATCTCAAGCCAGGCCTGAATGAATATAAAGGCTTTTGCAATATTTCACTAACAGGTAAAATATAGCTATGGCCAAATGAGGCTTAGTTACTGGAGAAAACCTTAATTTTGCTGAAAAACGTAGGGCTGCAGTTGCCTTTCATATATATATCAGAGTCTTCTATTAGAAGATGAAGTTAGGGCATCCTTAGAGTGGCAGTGGGGTTTTGGAAGAATGAGAACATGGTTTATTTACCTTTAGATGAGTGTCAGCTGTTCTAAACATATATAGGGCACATTTCTTAAGCTAAAAGTGAGGATACTAAAATGTATGCTTGTTTTTCAGTTTCTTGCTTTTTTTTTCACCTGCAAGACAAAAATATATCCCACTTCTCCCAAATCTTTGAAAATCACCACAGTATAGAGACTCTTAATGGCTTGTGCATTTTACAGAAAAGATTGTATGTCAAATAAATTTTTTCTGGAGAGTGAGCAGTCATACAGTTTCTTTGGGTTATAGCCCATAGCATTGCCAGTCTCTGTACTTTATGGAGAATTGCACCCTTTATGTTTCTGTTATTTATTATTTTACTAGCAATAGATAACCATGGAATTTTATATTGCTTGTTGGAATATTATTTTTTTAGATCAGTGACTATTTGTTATAATTAGAAATAAATTCAGTATAAAATTTTAAAAATCTTTGTTTCCTGGTGATCGTCTGAATTGCTTTTCTGGAGATGTATCTATCCAACAAACAAAAAATTATGCCTGATTTCAGTATTGTGAAAATAGGTGCTTCTGATTACTGCTGAGCTGGCCTTATGTTTTCATGTTGCTCTTCTGCTGGCAGTAGTATGTGATTCATGAATTTGCAGGTATGGAAAATATTTTATTTATGAAGCCCCATTTTTGAGATAAAACTAAGCACGTGTCATATGCACTGGTTACACGTAAAATGTAACTGATATAGAATGCGAAGTCAACAGTGGCATCTTGCTGATTCTAAAAATGAGAAGTAGGTTAACAAATAGCCACAGTGGAGAGTTTTACAAACAGTTGCTGTTGTGGTTAACACTTGTTTTTATAAACTGTGATTGGCAAAAAAATTAACCTGTAGAAAAAATAATTTCTGCAAGTATTTTGAAGATATGAATAAGAACTTACATTGCTCAGTGACTTTCATCCTTCCTGAATCATGATCACTTTTCAGGGAGCAGCTGTCAAAATTTAGGGTGAGACATACAGGTGCTCGGTTGCTGGTTATAAATTTCCACTTATGGATTTACAGTGGCCTTTCATTATTGGAATAGAGTTGGGGAATTCCCAGCACTTAAGAACTGTTGTTTATGGCTGGTTTTATCTACCAATATCAAGTTTTCATGATTTACAAGAACAGGCACCTCTTTCTTTCTTAAAAATTGCAAAGTTTTTGTGTAATGGTGTATTTTGGAACATTTGGAAGATGATCAGGCATAAAAGGAACTCTAGAGCTAAGAAAACTTACTGGGATCTTCTAGCCCAGCCCTCTAATATTACATATTATGAATATCCTTAACAACATAGGAGTTACCTCAGTAATTGGTTTTTAACGCTTAAAGAGAGGAAATAACACTCTTTAGGAGAGGGGGCACATAGCTAAGAATAGAACTGATAAAAGTATTTAAGTCTCTGAACTTGGTGTATTTTTTAACCTTATCTTCCCTCTAAACCTTTCCTGTTGCTTCAAATACTATCTTCAAGTGAATTTCCACTCTACCCCAATCTGAAAAGTTAGATCTGGGACACATACAAATGATGCCTCACTTAGTCTGTCGTTTAGTAATTACCTATATATCTTTCCTGTGAGTACCAGGCCTTATATTCCAGCACCTAGGACAGCGCCTGGCTGCCTGGCTCAGGCTGGGCCTTGCTTGAGTATCTGTGGAGACTGATTCCCATGAGCCACCCACAGATACTCCTCTTACTACTTTATAGTCACTTATTTGCATATCCAAAATGATGAGGAAGTTTAGAAAAAGTACTCTTTGGTGGGAAAAGATTGCATTTGCCCTATCCATAGTTCCAATACTGCACTTCCCCTGTTTCTCCATAGTTAGCTAAGAATAGAACTGATAAAAGTATTTAAGTCTCTGAACTTGGTGTATTTTTTAACCTTATCTTCCCTCTAAACCTTTCCTGTTGCTTCAAATACTATCTTCAAGTGAATTTCCACTCTACCCCAATCTGAAAAGTTAGATCTGGGACACATACAAATGATGCCTCACTTAGTCTGTCGTTTAGTAATTACCTATATATCTTTCCTGTGAGTACCAGGCCTTATATTCCAGCACCTAGGACAGCGCCTGGCTGCCTGGCTCAGGCTGGGCCTTGCTTGAGTATCTGTGGAGACTGATTCCCATGAGCCACCCACAGATACTCCTCTTACTACTTTATAGTCACTTATTTGCATATCCAAAATGATGAGGAAGTTTAGAAAAAGTACTCTTTGGTGGGAAAAGATTGCATTTGCCCTATCCATAGTTCCAATACTGCACTTCCCCTGTTTCTCCATAGAGTGAAAGAACACAGCTCTTACAGCAGATTTTTAAGAGAATCTGAATACAAAGAAAATAAAAGGGGAAATGAAATGCTTGTACCTTACAATATTTTATAGACCTACCTTCTTTTTACAACACATTTGTTACGCACTTCTTGAGGCTTGGTCTTCGGAGATTAGTGCATGCTGGGCTGTGTGCTAAGCACTTTGCATGAGTTATCTTTATCTTACTCACTTCTCACAGCTCTGTGAGACAGATGATATCATCCTTATTTTCCATAGAACTAGACGAAACAAGCTTAAATCTCTGAGCTATTAGATGTTATTAGCAAATATTCATTCAGTTCAGTTCAGTCACTCAGTCGTGTCTGACTCTTTGCGACACCGTGAATCACAGCACGCCAGGCCTCCCTGTCCATCACCAACTCCCGGAGTTTACCCAAACTTGTGTCCATCGAGTCAGTGATGCCATCCAGCCATCTCATCCTCTGTCGTCCCCTTCTCCTCCTGCCCCCAATCCCTC
>SJYX01009901.1:223357-237878 GCA_006410675.1 Oreotragus oreotragus
TACTCCTTGGAAGAAAAGTTACGACCAATCTAGACAGTATATTCAAAAGCAGAGACATTACTTTGCTGACTAAGGTCCGTCTAGTCAAGGCTATGGTTTTTCCAGTGGTCGTGTATGTATATGAGAGTTGGACTGTGAAGAAGGCTGAGCGCCAAAGAATTGATGCTTTTGAACTGTGGTGTTGGAGAAGACTCTTGAGAGTCCCTTGGACTGCAAGGAGATCCAACCAGTCCATTCTGAAGGAGATCAACCCCGGGATTTCTTTGGAAGGAATGATGCTAAAGCAGAAACTCCGTACTTTGGCCACCTCATGCAAAGAGTTGACTCACTGGAGAAGACTCTGATGCTGGGAGGGATTGAGGGCAGGAGGAGAAGGGGACGACAGAGGATGAGATGGCTGGATGGCATCACTGACTCGATGGATGTGAGTCTGGGTGAACTCTGGGAGTTGGTGATGGACAGGGAGGCCTGGCGTGCTGCCATTCATGGGGTCTCAAAGAGTCGGACACGACTGAGCAACTGAACTGAACTGATGTGCTGAGACTGGTGCTTCACATCTCCCTACTCCCGTGCTGTGTGCTTCCCCCCATGTTTCTTTTCGGGGATGCTCGTGTGATAGGAGCCTCTACTCGTTTGACAGATCGACGACCTCCTGGGTTATGTTGGGCATAATTCCATGTCTCCTAGGCTGTAAAGACAGCAGAAACAACTGCTGTTGTGACTAGTTTTATAACAAGATAAATTTTCTTCTCAATCCTGTTCTTTCAATTATTTTGAAATCCGTTGTGCTTTTGAACAGGACAGTTTGCTGCATTATATTCTAGTGTAACTTTGTGGTATGTGTGTGTGTGTGTGTGCCTGTGTGTATTCTTTCCCACTGAGTCTAAAATTAGGAAAGGTGAAGGTGAAGTCACTCAGTCATGTCCGACTCTTTGCGACCCCATGGACTGTAACCTACTAGGCTTCTCTGTCCATGGGATTCTCCAGGCAAGAATACTGGAGTGGATTGCCATTCCCTTCTCCAGGGGATCTTCCCAACCCAGGGATCGAACCCAGTTCTCCTGCATTGGAGACAGACACTTTAACCTCTGAGCCACCAGGGAAGCCCTAAAATTAGGAAGGAATGTATATAGTTCACTGCATGTTTGGATTAGAATTTATGATCACCAAGGTGAGCAAGGTGGTCTAATGTAGGGTTGGGTCCTTGACTAAGCCTTGTTCATGATCCCATGAAAACACAGGAGTGAGAGCAGAAAGGCTGGGATGCATCTGGTCATCTGATCATGGATGTATGTGGTGTCTCTGCTACCCAAAATGCAGATTGTTAAAAGTTCAACTGTCCAAAACCAAAGCATCTATATGATCAAAAATATGAATATGAATATAAATCTATCAGAAAAACAAAGAGTTCTCTTAGGGGTTGCAAATAAATCCTAGAATTCATGAGAGTTAGAAAATTATATAAGAACTAGTCTTCTTTATTTATTTTGTCTATCACTAAGTCACACATGAATCATATCCATCCTATATAAAATGCTCACTTGTCAAGTTTGCTGATGGGAAATATTAATCAAGGAAAGTGAAGTTACTTACTATAAGGTATGAATTTTAAGAGTGGATAATATTCTAATACTTGACAACTGTGATCAAGGAACTCTCAGTGTCAGGTTATGTCATTTATATTTTCCAGTTTGAGCCTGACTTTATTGAAGTATCTTTCTTACAGTTTTATAAATGTCTCAAATATTTAGCTGTTTGTTCTTTTTTGACTTGGACATTTTCTGTTTTATACTTAAAATTTTTTCCTTTAAATGCAAGTTTCCCAATTAATCAGAAATTACAATGCTTAAACTTGACAGGGATCTCTTACTTTAAAATATAACAGCAAATCTCAGAAATTACCTATTTACTTAGATTTCTATAATGTCAAAAGCAAAGTATAAATTTTAAAGATAAAAGTTATAGTCATTTTTAAGGTGATGAATCAGTTATTTTGAATTCAGACACTGGATAACTTTTAATAGTATCAGATTTTTCTATTTTTAGATCCTTTTCTTTTTCAGAAGTCTTGTTAAATTTCTAAAGAATCCACCTGTCAGAATGTTGCTGAATTCTTATTCTTTCATTAAGGGTCCAGTTGCCTGTGTAATCGCCAGCCCCCTTGAGTACCTGTCTCCCCTGGACCACAGCCTCACATGCCTGCAGGGCATGGCCTTAGTGCCACCAAGCCATCCGTGGTCTTTACTCCTGTTCCCAGATTACTGACATTATTGGAAGAAAGAGAGTGTACAGCCATGGAGGCTGGCTGCATTACAGACTAATGGGTTCCAGCCTCAGCTGGGCTTTCTCCACTTGTCATCAGTCTTTCTCTTTATCTCTAGCCACTCTCTTACCCTTTCCCCAAGCAATTATTCTGCTGTTGTACCTCTCTTCTGAAGTCCCAACCTGTTCTTTTCCGCCAAAAACACATTCTCAACCAAAGACATAGACCGCTTCTCAGTTCCCTTAACTCTTCTTCCTCACTTCCCCCCCAACCTCCCAAATGTCTTTTACCAAAAGAAAAATTCCATATATACACCTTGGACATTGTCATCCCTAGAGCACAGAGAAGGTGCTCAGTTAATGTTAGACTGATAGATGCCTCCAGGTCCTCTGGCTTCCACACCTGCCACTTCTCTGAAAGTGATCCAGCAAAGATAACTGGTGGCCTCCTGAATGTGTGGTTGTTATTGTTGTTCAGGTGCCCAGTCGTGTCCGACTCTTTGCCACCCCATGGACTGCAGCACGCCAGGCCTCCCTGTCCCTCAGCATCTCCCGGAGTTTGCCCAAGTTCATGTTCATTGTATCCGTCAACGTATAGTTAGCAGCTTTTAAAACTTCTTAACATTGTTGATCTTTCTGTGGCATTTGACAGTTGGTCATCATTACATATTTTGAGTGTTTCCTTTCTCGGCTTCTGTGGTTCCATCTTTCCTGGTTCTCCTCTTTTCTGATCACCTACTTCTGCTCCCTGCTTTCCTGGCTCTTTCACTTAACCCCTTCTTATAAACTCTTTCTGAGCATCTCTGTCTTCCTCTTCTGTGTAGCTGAGATGTCACGCATGAGATCCATATTGCCATCTGTCATCTGGCTACTCCATCACCTCAGATTTCAGCATTTCCTAAACTCTACTCAGTATCTTATTGTCCACCACATGTTTGTTCCACCTTCCTTCTCTCTTTTAAGGCATAGTCTTCTAAAATCTTATCCAGAATGCTGCTGCTGCTGCTAAGTCACTTCAGTCGTGTCCGACTCTGTGTGACCCCATAGACGGCAGTAGCCTAGTAGGCTACAGTCCATGGGGTCGCAAAGAGTTGGACACGACTGAGCAACTTCACTTCACTTCACTAACAAGATAGGAAGTTAAGGAACTTCTCTGAGATGCTGGCAACATTCTATTTCTTGACCTGCTGCTGCTGCAAAGTCGCTTCAGTCCTAAGTGGTAGTTAAACAGACAATCATTTTGCAATAATTCATTGGGATGTACATTTTTAGCTGTTTTGCATTTTATTCTGTTTATGTATGTGTGCTTCATTTTATTATTTTTAAATAAACATATNTCTCTGAGATGCTGGCAACATTCTATTTCTTGACCTGCTGCTGCTGCAAAGTCGCTTCAGTCCTAAGTGGTAGTTAAACAGACAATCATTTTGCAATAATTCATTGGGATGTACATTTTTAGCTGTTTTGCATTTTATTCTGTTTATGTATGTGTGCTTCATTTTATTATTTTTAAATAAACATATAAATAAAAAGCCTTTGAGAATTTGTAGCCTTACCAAGGTAAGTCCATGTGATCTGGACTAGGTCAGTGGATCAGTCAATTTAAAGTTCATTCATATAAAAACTGGGCTTCCCTGGGGGCTCAGAGGGTAAAGCGTCTGCCTGCAATGTGGGAGACCCGGGTTTGATAATATAATAATAATATAAACATTATTTAAAGAAAGATGCTTCCATACCCAGAACATTTAATTTTCAGCTGAAATTGTATGCAATTCCACTCCTAGGTATTTGAAAGTGAAAGTGTTAGTCACTCAGTTGAGTCTCACTCTTGTGACCCTATGGACTGCAACCCGCCAGCCTCCTCCATCCATGGGATTCTCCAGGCAAGGATACTGGAGTGGGTTGCCAGTTCCTTCTCCAGGGGATCTTCCCAACCCAGGGGTTGAACCCTGTGTCTCCCACATTGCAGGGAGACCCTTTCCCAAGAGAGCAACCAGGGAAGGCAGGGAACCCTAACCCTAACCCTAATGGGAAGCCTAGGTATTTATTCAAAATAAATAAAAGCATATGTCCACAGAAAGACTTATATTAGGACACTCATGGCTATTTTATTCACAACAGCCCCAAACTGCTGCTGCTGCTGCTAAGTCACTTCAGTCGTGTCCGACTCTGTGTGACCCCATAGATGGCAGCCCACCAGGCTCCCCCATCCCTGGGATTCTCCAGGCAAGAACACTGGAGTGGGTTGCCATTTCCTTCTCCAATGCAGGAAAGAGAAAAGTGAAAGTGAAGTCGCTCAGTCTGTCCGACTGTTAGCGACCCCATGGACTGCAGCCCACCAGGCTACTCCGTCCATGGGATTTTCCAGGCAAGAGTACTGGGGTGGGGTGCCAAATACAAATACACATCAACACAATTTGCAATATATCTCCACAATATATTGACCAATGATCATGATGTATCTATTTAAAGAAACACTAGTCTGTAATACAAAGGATTTTTTCCTGATTCACCTGACCACATGAGAGAAACCAGCAATGTGCTGACAGCTGACTCTTCAGGGTAGAAAAAAGCTCAATTCCTACTGTTTGCTAATTTCCATAAGGTAAATATCCCCACTTAAATATTCCCATTTCAAGCTGACAGTGATTGCCGGTTTCGCTCAGTCTGTCCGACTGTTAGCGACCCCATGGACTGCAGCCCACCAGGCTACTCCGTCCATCTTATCTAGAATAAGAAGCTCAAAATCATTCCTCACCTTACCTTTTCTACTTTTTTCAATTACATTTTATCTATATCAAATTTCCTCTTTCTGTTCCCTCTGCACCTGGGCTAGCCCATAGATAGAGCTTAATAAATGTTTAATTTTATTTTACTTCATACCAAAATGTAGACAACTAGAATAGTGGATTCCAAGGGACTTATCTATTTTCAACTTTGATGTGTATATTTGTATTTAGGCCTGCTGGAAAGATACTTAGCAGTTTATGATGCCCTGGGGCTAAAATTTTTCTGAGGTAATGTTTTCTATATGTCACAGTATTTCATTTCATGATTTTGACCTTGTTCATTACGAGTAAAGTGGCCAACTTGAGTCTCAAGGACCCATGTAGCTGGAAATATTAGCTTGGAGTCTAGAATTCAATAACCATTGATTGCCTCAGCCCAAAGAGTTTATTGTTGATATCTTTCCCCTAAAATGGAATCAATTATTCTTGCCAATGCATTTTTATTAACACACTGGCTATTTGGACTGGAATAATGAATTGAAGTGTAGGGGTATATGGAAAATTTGAAAAATAAAGTGTTTTCTAGTGACCTCAAAATGTTGATCTAATAAATCACAGAGCATGTCAGAGGAGGTTTGATGAAGAAAGGCAATAGAAATAATGAGAACATTTAATTGGTTCTAAGTAGTAGCTCTAAACGTTGTTTAAATTTAACATCAAAGAAAATTGTCTCTTTTTTTAATAGGACATAAACTTTTTTGCTTATAAAAATCCTTAGTTAACCAAAATGATTAGAATTTTCAAGTTCTTTGTCATTCTCACTCAGGTTTTTAAAAGAATTACAGTAAGTATTTTCTCACAGAGAATAAATTTAAAAGAAAATCTGAGAAGTTTAAATTCAGGAGAGAAGTAATTCACATTACATGGTTTTGGAAAGAATGATCAAGACGAAGCCATCTTTAAACTGCAAATTACAAATTTAAGGATATATTTAAGTTGTTAATAGAAAAGAAATTTCACATGCTAGTAAACAACAAATTAATTATGAATCATTCTAATCTATTTCTATAGTAAAGTCTGAATACTGCAGTTTTGATA
Organism: Oreotragus oreotragus; assembly: GCA_006410675.1. NCBI lineage: Eukaryota > Metazoa > Chordata > Mammalia > Artiodactyla > Bovidae > Oreotragus > Oreotragus oreotragus. The sequence goes on from SJYX01009901.1 coordinate 229,447, forward strand.
ATAAGCACTGCAGTAATTATACTTTTATTTTATTTTAGAATTTTGTGATACTTTTATGTACATTTTACTTTGTCATCCTTCTAGAAATTTCATGAGTTGATAAATTAGCTGGAAAATTAAATGGCTGTCCAGTGTCACACAGTTAATGAGTAATGGCACTCCTCTTAATTCTTCTGGACTTTTCTTCTTTTCTCAATGAACTCTGAGCTCTGTTGAAACGGGCTACCCTGTCTTATTTATATGACTGTGCCTGCAACATAACAGATACACAAAATGTATTTGTTGAACAGATTACACCAGAATGAAATTTCAACTGTCAATCTTTTAAAGAATCTTACTGCTCAAGTACGGTATTTTATCTACCTAATAGAATTATGCCGCGCACTTAAAACCATTGAAACTGCATTTTTTAAGGTCCTCTAAATAAAGTACTTTTTATAAATTGAGAGTTGTCATGGGGAACATAAAGAGGCAAAAGATGAGTATTTTATTTTTAATCTATTTGGGGTTAACTGTATTCTATTACTTATCTATAGCTGCATGACAGATTATCCCCAAACACAGCAGCTTAAAACAACAAACACTTATTTTATTAAAATCCCAGTAGGTTGGAAATCTTGTGTAACTTAGCTGCATCCTCAGGCTCACTGTGTCTCATGGAGCTGTAATCGAGGCATAGGCTGGGCTGGGTGAGAATCCTCTCCCACGCTCATTCTTGTGTCAGTAGTCTCGGGTCCATGCTGGCTGTTGACTGGAGACATCAGTTTTTTCCTGTGGACCATCTATTAGGTAGCTCAGAATGGCAGCTACTTTCCCTTAGAGCAGGTGAGCAGGGAGAGAGCATGAAAAGGCATGCTGGACAAAAGCTACAGTCTCTGTAACTTAATCTTGGAACTAACAACCCATTACTCCTCCTTCTGTTCATTAGAAGAAAGTCACAAGGTCAGCCCACACTGAAGAGGATGGGATTACACCACATTCTGAATAGTAAGAGTATGAATTATTGGAGGCATCTTAAGGCTGTGTAGTCCATTCGTATGAAATGCTCTTGTTCAAACAGATTAAATCATAAGGTGTAACATTCCGGTAGAGTGACCTTCACCTTGTTCAGACATTTTAAGGAAAAAGTTAAGAAACCCATCTCAAACTGGCTTTAGACCCACACCTCTAAAATCAGTCTGTTTACTGAATAAAATAGTCACGAGGTTGCCCTGACTTCAGGTACAGCAGGATTCTGTTGTCCCAGCACTCAACTCTGCTATCTTAAATAGTCCTGAAGGGATTCCATTGACCTGCCTTGTGCTGCATGCTCATCCCCGTGGCCATCAGGGATGGATCTCCCCAACCGACCAGTCCTGGGTTATCTACCACCCCGGGAACCTGGGGAAGAGTGACAGACACAGAAGTCCAACTTGTATGCACTGAAAGTTGGGCAAAGAAAAACTGAGGTGCCCTTCCCATGATAAGCACTGTGGCTCATGGGCAAGCAAAACACTGTTTGCAACTCATCCATCCCCGTTATACCCATGCTTATTCTCATTTATGCAATTTACTATGCCTGTGGAGGGCATAAAAATGTACAGAATGGCGCATCTTACTTTGGTGGCAGGAATAAGAACTACGCTCTTGAACGAAAGAGTTCATGCTCAATCATTGTGTAAAACTAACAAAAGGCAATCCATAGTTTTTGCAGTGTGCGTCTTCTGGAATCAAAATGTTTCTTAAACTTCTTTGTGTCACCTTTAATCATTAACAGAGCACCTCCCTGGGACTGAATCCAGTCCTTCTGTCTGGAACTTAGCATGCATGTAAAGCCTTATTAATATGCTGACTCACAGAGATCACAGGTGTGTATGTGCCCAGATATTAATTGGGGTCAGCTAGGGCCACTGGGGGTCAAATACTAGGTATCCAAGGTCGCTGGTGTGTAAAATTAAACCTAATTAGCTGTGGCCATGGTTTATACCAGCTTGTTGTTTTGTTTGGGTTTCCTCCCCCTCCTACCTTCTTTTGGGTATCTAAAAGATCAGAACTGAGGTGTCAGCTGTGCTCTTTTTCAGAAAGAAAGTGGAATTATTAGACTGCCATTGTGATTCGGTTAAACTGTGCATAAATTTGATAGCAAAACCAGTGCTCATATTCGGACCTTGGAACCCTGTGAATCCGTTTAAATGGGACCTTGCTTGGCATAAGCTGTGGGCTCCTCCTCCTGCTAGTCTTGTGAGGACCCCTGGGAGTCAGCATGTCCTGGAGAGCCAGCCAACGGAGGCTCTCACACCTCTGCCTCAAGCAGTAGCACCTCAAAGGCTGGAGATTGGGTGGGGAGACTGTCCAGAAACGTTCATTCTTGAGTGCTTATTGGGCGAGGCAGTGGGGATGCTGAGAAAAATAGGACATGGCCCTTGTCCATGTGTGATAAGAAATGCAAACCATCTGCACCGGGGGTCATGAGAGAAGAAAGCGGCTTCTTAACTGGCCCTGGGTTAAATGGCCGTGAAGGGGAACTTGCTTCCTGAAGCCACATTCACAGTCCCCCTGCCGTCCCCTGCTTGCTGCTTGGCGTCCCTCATGACATTCTTTCCAGGTCTGCCCACCAACAAAGCACTTATGGCCTCTGTGTGTCTCAGGCATTGTGTCCTGCGCTACTTCAAAAGTCCCCTGTTCTCTGTTTATCTACCAGTTTTGACTTTTATTTGGAGAACAAGGTCATCCTTCACAGAGGACTCTGGTTTTCCCCACACCACTCCAGTCAGCCATTCCCAAATCCCCAGTCCCTTCACCTTCTCCCTAATGCTTGTCCCAGCACAAAAGCTATCATCTCAGCACCACAGTGTACTGCCCTTCGCTGAATTAAATTGCTTTCTTTTTAAAATTCCCAATGTGTATGATTGTCTGGTAACCCACGGGATTGTGAATGAGCTTCATGTTATTTATTTTTTAAAAAATATTGTTTAGACTTTAAATGTCAGGATTAAAAAATATGTATATATTTATTTGGCTGCCTCTGGTCTTTGTTGTGTCCCGTGGGATCTTTCATTGTAGCCTGCAGGCTTAGTTGCCCTGCAGCACGTGGGATCTTATTTCCCCAGCCAGGGATTGAACCTGCGTCCCCAGCATGACAGGGTGGATTCTTAACCAGTGGACCACCAGGGAAGGCCTTTTCCTTCTGTCTTTGTTTAGTTTGCCTATTAAAGTCAATAAATCTTCAGCTGATTGGATTTCAGGCAAAGTAGGAGAGAGTGTTTGGACTGTATTGCTTTTACTAGATTTGGAGAAATGACAAATAACCTCAGATATGCAGATGACACCACCCTTATGGTAGAAAGCGCAGAGGAACTAAAGAGCCTCTTAATGAAGGTGAAAGAGGAGAGTGAAAAAGCTGGCTTAAAGCTCAACATTCAAAAAACTAAGATCATGGCAANTTTTACTAGATTTGGAGAAATGACAAATAACCTCAGATATGCAGATGACACCACCCTTATGGTAGAAAGCGCAGAGGAACTAAAGAGCCTCTTAATGAAGGTGAAAGAGGAGAGTGAAAAAGCTGGCTTAAAGCTCAACATTCAAAAAACTAAGATCATGGCAACTGGACCCATCACTTCATGGCAAGTGGATGGGGAAACAATGGAAAAAACGAAAGACTTTATTTTCTTGGGCTCCAAAATCACTGTGGATGGCGACTGCAGCCATGAGATTAAAACATGCTTTTCTCTTTGGAAGAAAAGCTATGACAAACCTGCTGCTGCTGCTGCTAAGTCGCTTCAGTCATGTCCGACCCTATGCGACCCCAGAGACGGCAGCCAGGCTCCCCAGTCCCTGGGAGTCTCCAGGCAAGAACACTGGAGTGGGTTGCCATTTCCTTCTCCAATACATGAAAGTGAAAAGTGAAAGTGAAGTCGCTCAGTCATATCCGACTCTTAGCGACTGAGAACATGGACTGCAGCCTACCAGGCTCTTTCATCCATGGGATTTTCCAGGCAAGAGTACTGGAGTCGGGTGCCATTGCCTTCTCCATGACAAACCTAGACAACATATTAAAAAGCAGAGACATCACTTTGCCTGCAAAAGTCCGTATAGCCAAAACTATGGTTTTTCCAGTAGTCGTGTATGGATGTGAGAGCAGGACAATAAAAAAGGCTGAGTGCTGAAGAACTGATGTTTTCAAATTGTGGTGCTGAAGAACACTCTTGAGAGTCTCTTGGTCAGCAAGGAGATCAAACCAGTTAATCCTAAAGGAAATCTACCGTGAATATTTGTTAGAAGGACTGATGCTGAAGCTCTGAAGCTCCAAGACTTTGGCCATGTAATGTGGGGAGCCGACTGTCAATATCAGAAGCTGTCAGTATCAGGAAAAGACCCTGATATTGGGAAGGATTGAAGGCAAGAGGAGAAGGGGGCAACAGCTGAGCTGGTTGGATGGTATCACCAACTCAGTGGATGTGAGTTTGAGCAGATTCTGGGAGATGGTGAAGGAGAGAGAAACCTGGCGTGCCGCAGTCCGTGGGGTGTCAAAGAGTCAGTCACGACTGAACCATAACAATCAGGACACCCTGATGCAAGAGTCTTCAGCCTCTTCTGGAAGCAGTTCCATCTCCACACCCTGCTTCCTTCAACCAGTACTTAGCTTTTCTCTACTTTCCTTTTCTCCTGTCCAGCTTCTTTGACAGTTGAGGCCTATGCTGACTTAGCAGAATATGAAATATCCGAAGACCACAGGGCTATGCAGTTGGTTTAAAAATCAGTCCTTGGGTGTGATCACGAGAGCCAGAACGTGGAAGGGAGGGAAGGCCATCTGCTGCACTTGGGCTGGTCAGATCTCACTCGAAACGCTCTGTGGGCTTCGGGGAGATGTGGGCAAATGGCAGCGGTGCCAGAGAAGAATGACTAGACACAGGAACAGCACATACGGGCAAGCTGGAAGAACAGAAGGTGTTTCCCTTAGTCAAGAGGAGACGCTGCAGAAAAAGACCACAGAGGAGGTTGGAGGCACAGTCGTGCTGCAAGTGAAACTCCAGCATTTGCTGTATGTGGTCTTTAAAAACAAGGCTAAAGCCAGTGTAGCTCTGAGGAAAGGGTCTTTGTTCAGAAAGCAAAGCAGCCTCTTTTCTATGACTACTGTTAGCAGTGCTATGGAGGAAGGCACCCATAGAGAACCATGGGTACATCTAACTACATATTATGTGCTGGCCCCACTCAGTTACTGGAAGCTGGCTGTAATGGAACATAGACGTATAATGAACTTGGCTTTGAATGCCAGCTCAGCCCCCTCCACGTGTGTGACTTAGCATCAGACTCTCAGTGTCCACAGGTCGAGAAGGGGAATACCTGTCTCGCTAGGTATATAAGTAGTAGTAGCAGTGGTGTCAGTCGCTCAGTCGTGTCCGACTCTTTGCGACCCCATGAACTGTGGCCCGCCAGGCTCCTCTGTCCATGGGTTTCTCCAGGCCCGCCAGGCTCCTCTGTCCATGGGATTCTCCAGGCCCGCCAGGCTCCTCTGTCCATGGGTTTCTCCAGGCAAGAATACTGGAGTGGGTTGCCATTCCCTTCTCCAGAGGATCTTCCCAACCCAGGGATCAAACCCGGGTCTCCTGCATTGCAGGCAGATTCTTTACCATCTGAGCTACAGGGAAGATCACTAGGTATATTGTGAGGCTGTTAAAAGAGATGATACATGTAAAGCAGTTAGTATAGCACCTTACACATGATAAGTAGTACATGGTAGCATTGTTTGTAAGGTCAAAAAAGGAAAGATTATGAGAGCATGTTATATGAGAAGGCAAGCCCTGAGCAGTGATGTCTGCCTTGGGAGTGAAAGAAAGTGCCCCATGTATTTATCATCTTTGGGGTCTAGTTAGAATGAAATGATCATTTATACTCAGTCATATTTTATTTTTATGTTACATATTATCTAGTCACATCTTAAAAAATAAATTAGAAGGATCGTTGACTTCAATTAGGGACCTTCTCCCATGCATATTTCCTGTCTTTCCCTCTGTATCCATTTGTATTTCATAGGTTTGAAATTATGGCAGTTATATGGAAGGAAAATACAATTTTTGTTCTTACTGTTCTGTTAGCCTTGCTAGTCTTGCCACATTAATGAATTGAAAGGAAATACACTTTACAATGCATAATGAATGAGCCTGTACTTCTGAAATGTTTTAGTCCTACTACACATTATCTATTTGGAGAGAATGTGAGGGAGATCAAACCTGAAAACAAGCTATCTTTTGCCAAATCAAATGCATCTTATTTGACTATACTTTTACTTGTATTGAACTCAAAATAGTATATTTTCAGCACTTGAGGATATGAATAGTTAATTAAACTCCACTTGGAGTACCTTATCTTAAGCATCCATGGTTACTTAAGAATAAAACTGTAAAATTGATATGTTGGCTGTGAATCTTTAACCCTGCCTGTTGTATATTGTCAAGAACGTTGCTAAGGACATAAAGATGTGTCATTAAAAGAGGTGATGCATGGTTATCTCTTTGGATATTGGATAACTTCTAGAACACCAGACACAGCCACTTCATCTGGAAATGACTATCAAGGGAAATTGTGAGTGCCTACTGAAGACAGCCTTGATCCAATGGATATGTCTTCCTCAGATATGAATGAATGAGAAAAGCTAGATTTTAACATGGAAATAAACTACCTACTTACTTTTTTTTTTCCCCCAAGACATAATGATTAAGGAACAATACATTTATTTACTCATTTACACTCCAGCTCAGAAATATGGCAATGTATTGTTAATTCAAGGAGGCAGTATTGTCCCTTGGTTAAATCTCAGATGCTAGAATGAATTTAAATCCTGTCTCCTCTGTTTTATTAATTTTTAACCTTGTCAAGATATACGAACTTTTCTAAGCATCTTCAGTTTTCTCCTCTGTAAAAGAGGGAAACCATGGTACTTGTTGTCTCTTGTGGAGATTATGTTAGATCCAGAGGAGTTTGCTACCTGTTAAGCCATAGAGTAATAAACATTACTAGTAGGAGAAGTAGTTTATGAGTCCAGACCTCAGAGTCATGAACCCAGCTTTATCACTAACTAGTTGCTCAGTTTAGGGCAAATCCTGGTGACTGCAGCCATGAAATTAAAAGACGCTTACTCTTTGGAAGAAAAGTTATGACCAACCTAGACAGCATATTCAAAAGCAGAGACATTACTTTGCCAATAAAGGTCCGTCTAGTCAAGGCTATGGTTTTTCCAGTGGTCATGTATGGATGTGAGAGTTGGACTATAAAGAAAGCTGAGCGCCAAAGAATTGATGCTTTTGAACTGTGGTGTTGGAGAAGACTCTTGAGAGTCCCTTGGACTGCAAGGAGTTCCAACCAGTCCATCCTAAAGGAGATCAGTCCTGGGTGTTCATTGGAAGGACTGATGCTGAAGCTGAAACTCCAATACTTTGGCCACCTGATGCAAAGAACTGGCTCACTGGCCGGGAAAGATTGGAGGCAGGAGAAGAAGGGGATGACAGAGGATGAGATGGTTAGATGGCATCACTGACTCTATGGACATGAGTTTGTGNAAGGAGTTCCAACCAGTCCATCCTAAAGGAGATCAGTCCTGGGTGTTCATTGGAAGGACTGATGCTGAAGCTGAAACTCCAATACTTTGGCCACCTAATATGAAGAGCTGACTCATTGGAAAAGACCTTGATGCTGGGAAAGATTGAGGGCAGGAGGAGAAGGGGATGACAGAGGTTGAGATGGTTGGATGGCATCACTGAATCGATGGACATGGGTGTGGGTGAACTCCGGGAGTTGGTGATGGACAGGGAGGTCTGGCGTGCTGCGGTCCATGGGTTCACAAAGGGTTGGACATGACTGAGCAACTGACTGAACTATCAGTTCTCTAGACCTTAACTGTACAGTTCCCTTAACTGTAAAGTGAAAGAAATTGATTGAATGACCTTAAATATTGCTTCCAACTCTAAAGTATTTCCTTGTTAGCAGAAGCATTTAAAACATCTAAAGCAGAAAGCTTCCATTATTCCTAAGTGGTAGTTAATTATTTCAGTCTTTACTTAAACATTCCTTTATGTGAGGGGAAGACCTTTTGCTTTTCCCACCTCTGTTTCCCTAGGAGTTTCAGTGCCTCTAGTTCAAGGAAAAGGTGTTAAGGAGAAAATCAACACCTTGTTGTTGCTGCCTGAACTCTTAAGTCTCTTCACTGCTCTCTTGAAGGTGGCTATCAATTAATGAGCTTGGAAATTCTGTTTCAGTCCGTATTCTTAATATTTCTTTGTCAAACATAAATCTATCCGTTTCTGAGTAAGCTTTTTTAATAAGATTTTTTTAAATGTGGACCATTTTTTAAGTCTTTATGTAATTTCTCACAATATTGTTTCTGTTTTATGCTGGGGTTTTGGTGGATCTTAGCTCCTTGACCAGGCATTGAGCCCATCCACGAAGCATTGAAA